>JABWDY010001003.1:444-11877 GCA_013358455.1 Thalictrum thalictroides | reverse complement strand
GGTATACTGATGCTGATTGGGCTGGATGTGTAGAAGATCGGAAAAGTACTAGTGGTGGTTGTTTCTATTTTGGTAACTGTTTGATAGCATGGCACTGCAAGAAACAAACCTGCATTTCTCTATCCACTGGTGAAGCAGAGTACGTGGCTGCTGGCAGTGGTTGCACCCAAATGTTGTAGCTTAAGTACATGCTTGCAGATTACGGTATCACTCAGAACACCATGACTTTATTTTGTGATAACACCAGCACCATCAATATATCCAAGAATCCTGTCCAACATTC
Source organism: Thalictrum thalictroides (assembly GCA_013358455.1). NCBI lineage: Eukaryota > Viridiplantae > Streptophyta > Magnoliopsida > Ranunculales > Ranunculaceae > Thalictrum > Thalictrum thalictroides. Next base: position 11,594 of record JABWDY010001003.1, on the reverse strand, counting down.
TCGGACGAAGCATATTGATATTCGGCATCATTTCATTCGAGAACTTGTTGAGGACAAGGTGATTTCCTTGGAGTATATTGACACTATTCATCAAAAGGCTGATATTCTCACCAAGCCTCTTGACAACCAGAGATATTACTATTTCAGGGCGTTTATAGGGATGCTTACCTTTTCCTGATGAGTCAGTGCTTGTTTATAGGGTTCACAAGTACTTGTGTGCCAAGTGGACCCTTTCATCGAACTACGAGGCGTTTGATCCCCTGTACCCCTTTGTTATATCTTTCTGTTTTGGGGCACGTAGGAACTTGTCACTCTGGTTGATAAGTGCAATGCCAGTGTTTATATGAGACTTACCTAGTGTATTTCTTGTATATCTATGTATACAGCGCTTCACGATCATATGCTAAGTGTTTCAGGTTACAGGAAGATGATGTGCTGATAGTTAATCTCTTAAGCCAGTTTCTTCATGATATGAAAAGGTTTCCCGAGTTGGTAATGCATTCCTATCATGTTCTTGGCTTAAGTAAGGCTTATCTTGTTTTTGCTTCTGTGTCTACATTGATCCATTTCTTCAAAGACATAATAAGTGTGAGTGAACATCAATGGAAGTGGTCGACATGTCATTGACGCGAGTGAAAACCACGTGTATCTTTGTGGTTGGCGTAGTCAATGGCATGAATGGAGATCATGTTAATTCCTGTGTGATGGGCACACTTAATGTGTTTTTGAATTGATGATATCAATGTGTTTCTTGAGTACCTTCCATGTTTTCCTATGTTTATATGTTTGGCAACACATGTGTATGTTACATGTTATATCTTGTTCCATGTGTTTGCCATGCCTTGCATGTATGTCTTTCATGTTGTTATATCTTGTTGCATGCTTTGGTTGTGTCCTAGATGACCCGAAACTGAGATCCAATGTGTGTTAACTGTCAAGCATGAAAGATGCATCCGTTTGATGGATTTGAGTTGTACGTGACTAAGAGTTCCTGTTGATCGGCACTTAATGCATATTCTAGTGGATTTGATAAAAAACTTGATGGATATGAGAAATGTTTGATGTTTATGATGAACCGAAAAGACAATGATGTTCTGGTTTGAGTTTTGATGGTGTTTAGAGAGTTGGAGATTGTTTGGATATGATATGAATGACATGTATGAAAAATCGGAAAAATCGGCAAAATCAGGGTTGACAGGCTTGAAGTCGACTGACTGTTGACAGGTTTTTTGGCTTGATATATGGAGTCGACTGACCGGTTCATGCTGTTTGAGTTTGTGGCTTGAAGTCGACTGACCTTCAAAAATAGTTTTCTGGCTTGAACTTGAGTCGAATGACCTTAAAGAATTTTATGGATCCTTGCTTGGAGTCGACTGACAGTTTCTTCGGTATCTCTATAATACAACATGAGTCGACTGACCCTAAGTTCTTTATGGGTTGGACCTGAACCATTTGCAATTTCGTTTTTCTTATAACAAATGCTTTTATTCCTTTCATGTCCTTTTCGTTTCTATCTTCTCCAACCTCCATTAAACCTTCATTCAAGCTTTTTAACTTCAATCTTTCTCAGATCTACTCTCTGTTTTCATTGTTATTCATCATTTCTTTTCAGATCTGTGTTTCTTAGTTCATACTCTTTCAGATCTGCTTTGTTGTAGCAGTAGTTTCTCAGTTTTTCATCAGTTTTCTTTTAGTATCTGTTTTTCTCAGTTTCCATGGGACCCAAAAGAGCTAGGGGTTATGTTGCTTCTTCTTCCTCAGTTCTACCTGTTTCTATTGCTTCACTTCCTACACAGTCCATAGGTGGAGATCAAGTTCTGCTCCACCCTTCCTCTGTTTGTAGAGATCTGTTTATCAGGAAGTTTTCTCGCAGTCCTATTTCTATCGAGAGAGCTGTTGTTGTTGAGGATCTCGAGCCCTACGACCTCGAGCACATCCATGTTTCTTCTGGTCTTTCTGTCTTTCAGGGCATCGAGAACAAGGCTCACAAGTTGACTTCTCAGTACTTCTACTCCAACATCTCTAAGTTGTCTTTTGATCCTCCTTCCTTCAGAACCCATCTCTATGGCTCTACTTTCACTATCACTCCGATCTATCAGCTCGGCCAGTACCAAAATAGAAACATATCAAATTAGATACTAAAGATATCTTGACAGCATGCAGATTATTTATTACATTCTTCACACGATTACTAAATGGTTTGATTGCCTAATCAAATCATGTCGGTTATCTTGAGAATATTGGCAAATCCCTTGATCACCTCCTCATCATCTTCTATAAAACCTAAGAACTACGGTGGCTTGATCTCTAAGTTCAACATCTCCGAGCTAGAGTACGTACGCAACTTCGATCTCAATCGAAGTGCAGCCCTTTCCATTATCAAATCCCCTTTTGGTCATCTCAATACCGATCCGACCAAGAGTAGTGTGTTGGTCTAAATTTAGGTTAATCCATTTGGCGCCGACTGCAAGGATCTGATTATATCAGAAACGAAACCATCCCATCCAAAAGGCCACCCCAACTTTCTTGAGAAACCCTAGTTTTTCAATGGCCTCTCAAGAAGATATCACCACCCATCTGCAGGAAACGATCAAGAAACTGCAAGACGAGATTGCTGCACTCCGAGCCAAGGAGGGTACATCTACCAGCAGCGATCAAACCGCTCACCTGAATCAGCAGCGAGTCGACCTACAAGTTGACACCAATGCCCAGCAAGTCACACAGGCAAAGCTCGATGCACTCAGCCTACAATTTGAAGCCTTCCGAGTAACTTAGATCGCTCAGAAGGGCCGACCTCCACAAGAGCGAGCTCTAGCCCAATGCCATACATCACCATTCACTGCCGATCTGCAAGGTACAGGCTTTCCAACCAAACTCAATGCTCCAAAATTTGATCAATATTCTGAGGTCGAAGATCCAACCGACCACATCAAGTCATTCAGAAAATCGCTTCCGTTGGTGAAGGATGAGTCTATACTCTGTACTTTGTTTCCATCTAGCCTTACTGGCCCTGCGCTGGATTGGTTCCATAAGTTACCTCCCAATTCAATCAGCTCGTTCAACGACCTTGAGAAGCAGCTCGTCCTGTCATATATCTATAATAAAAAACGACCTGTCACAATCGATTGCTTATTCCAGATCAAGCAACAGCCAGGGAAGTTACTAGCTGAGTACTTCAGGCGTTTCAAATCAGAGCTCAACCTAATCCATGACTTTAATAAGGGTCATGAACAACTTGTTACTATTGCCTTCTATAATGGTCTATGCCCAGGGGATGACCTCCACAAGGAACTAGCCATGGATCGACCTACTGAGCTGGACGACTTGTACCTCAGAGTTGATCGGTACATAAGGCTGGAGACCGAGCTCAAGCGACATGAAAGCTTGAACGTCGTCAACATGGTTGAGAGGAACAACGGCAAAGGGAAAGCAGGGAACAAAAAAAGATTCAAAGGTAAACCTCTTCCTGTTGATACTCGAGAATCTTACTGTTTTTCCCGACCTGCTGGTTATATTTTCGAAAGGGTCAAGAACAACCATTGGTGCAAGATCGGAGACTTCACACAGTTAGAAGATTTTTCTGGTTGCCCCTATTATAAGCTTCACAAGGTTCGATGCCATCAGACAGATGATTGCCGAGTGCTAAACCGACACCTCAACCAATGGGCAGATGAAGGACATTTGAATAATTACATCGTAAAACCTTCAAATGGCAAAGATCAACCAGCAAGAAAGAGGTCGAGAACTCCCAAGCGTTCTCCACGCGGTGACCGATCTGGAAGCAGAGCTCGTTCAATGAGCAGATCGAAAAGTCAGGGGCGTAGTGTCGTCCAGAGATTAGGTCCCACTTCCGACCTCCGCGATAAGATCAATAAACAGGTCGCCAACAGGATCGAAGAACAGAGTGTAAGCTCGAACAGGGTCATTAACACAATCTATGAAGATGTTCCTTCTAAGCAGGTTAGACAGAAAAGAAGAAGAGTCGAACACCTCAGGCATGTGTTCCAGATCGGTACTCAGGCAAGCAGAATTCTAACTATTCAATGATCAGATGCTGATATATGCTTCAATGATGCCGACCTCAACAAGATTGTTTCTCCACACAATGATGCCTTAGTAGTAGAATTTAAAATTGCAGATTACAGAGTCAAACATTGCTTGATCGATCCAGGAGCATCTTGCAACATCTTGACCTACAGAACATTCAAGAACATAAGGCTACCTGATTCCGTTCTCATTCCTGAATTCAAATCTATCATGGGATTCAACAATTCTAAGGAAGAACCACTGGGTGATATCTGGCTCCCAGTTACTGTAGGTCGAAGGGAAGACAAAACCTGTGTCACTATCAAATTCACCGTACTCAACATAGCAAGCAGATACACCTCAATCTTGGGAAGAAGGTGGATTCATGCAATGAGAGGAGTTCCTTCTACTTATCATCAGATCTTCCGTTACCCAGGTCCCAATGGGATAATGGAACTCCACGGCGACTAGAATGCAGCTCAGGAATGCCACTAGCTGACTGAAGCTATTCCTAGAGTGGTCACTTCGACCTCCAAGGTTCTTGAAATTGAAGCAAGCAAAGTGATTGAACTCCCAGCCAAGAAGAAAGATCCCTCTACCTCTGACAAAGGTAAGGAGATTGCCATCCCTCAATAGCAACTACAGAAGGAGCCACCAAGCTCCAACACCAAGGCACCCGGCAGCACAGATCCAGGCATCAAGGTCAACATTGGCACCACCGAGGAGCCTAAATTCGTTTACATAGGATCCGAATTAGGTAAAGATCAGTTCGATGAATTTGTAAAGTTCATTTCTATGAATATAGATGTTTTTGCTTGGTCGTATATCGATATGCCTGGAATGGATCCATCTATTGCTTCCCATAAATTGCTCGTAGATCCCACATATCGACCTGTTAAACAGAAATCGAGAAGATTGTCTCCTAAATTTCACCTAGCTGTTAATGAGGAGATTAATAGACTCAAACAGGTCGGTTTCATCAAGGAAGTTGATACACCAGATTGGTTAGCTAACATAGTTCTAGTTCTAAAGAAGAATGGCAAGACCAGAGTTTGCATCGATTTCACAAATCTAAACAAAGCTTGTCCTAAAGATCCATTCCCTCTTCCACGGATCGATAGACTCGTCGACCAGACTTGCGGTTTCAATCTATTATCTTTTATGGATGCTTACTCGGGATATAATCAGATCCCAATGTACGAGCCGGATCAGATCAAGACCTCATTCACAACAGAGCAGGGGATCTTCTGTTACAAGGTTATGCCATTCGGTCTCAAAAATGCAGGTGCGACCTATCAGAGGTTGGTCACTCGGATGCTCGACGACCTCTTAGGTCGAACAATGGAAGTCTACATTGACGACATGCTAGTCAAGAGTACAGCTAAGCAGAGCCACTTAGAGAATCTAAAGGAAGAATTCAAGCAACTTCGAACTCACAAAATGAAGCTCAATCCGGAAAAATGTATGTTTGGAGTCAGCTCGGGAAAATTTTTGGTTACCTGGTCACTAGAAGAGGGATCGAAGCTAATCCCGATCAGATCAGAGCCTTTGTTCAGATGTCAAGTCCGACCACCAAGAAGCAGATCTAGAAGCTCAACGACATGGTATCAGCTCTCAATAGATTTATTTCTAGAGCATCAGATAAGTGTCGACCGATGCTTCAACTTCTAAAGAAAGGTGCAAGTTACGAATGGAACACAGAGTGTGAGAAAGCTTTTCAAGACCTTAAAACTTATCTTTCTACTCCTCCAGTTCTAACTCGACCTATTGATGGCGACATTCTTGGTATCTACTTGGCAACCTCTGATTTTGCTATTAGTGTTGTTCTATTCAAGGAGGAAAATAAGGTCGAGCGACCTATCTATTTCACAAGTAAAGTGTTATAACAAGCTGAATTAAGGTACACTCCTCTTGAAAAATTAGCACTTGCTTTATTGTATGCCGCTTGTAAGTTTAGACCTTACTTTCAAGCTCACACAGTAAGAGTCATCACCGACCAGCCACTCCGGCATGTATTAGAAAAGAAAAATAAAACGGGTCGGATGGCTAAATGGGTTGCGGAGCTCGGCGATTTCAATTGTGAATTCGTCTTTCGGCAATCTCAAAAAGGACAGATCGTTGTAGACTTTCTGGTCGATTACCCTGCCGAAGACAATACCTGGGAACCAGAGATCGATACCCGACCTGAAGAGCACGACCCCATTGACACATGGACATTGTATGTTGATGGATCTCATAATGCGAATGGAAGTGGGGTCGGGGCAGTTCTGATCTCTCCAGAAGGAGCTCAGCTCAAGAGATCTACTCGATTAGATTTCTCAACTACAAACAATGAGGCAGAGTATGAAGCTCTTATTCAAGGACTTCGAGTGGCACTCGAACTAAAAGTACAGAACATCAAGATATGTAGTGATTCACAGCTCGTAGTCAATCAGATCAACAATGCTTATCAAACCCATGGGGTCAACTTGATGAAGTATGCGGCCAAAGCCAGAGAATTAACCTCTAAATTCTTGTTCCTCAAGCTTGATCACATTCCTAGAGATGATAACAGACATGCAGATTCTTTAGCATTCCTTGCTTTTGTTATTCAGTCAGATCGACCACGAGCTCTCACCATTGCTATTGCCAACATACCTTCTCATCTGCAAACAGAAGAACAGATTAACCTTATTGCCGACCTCATTGACACAACTCCTGAAGAGCTCGAGAATTCTTGGATGTATCCGATCTATTCTTATCTCAACAATGGAAACATTCCAGCCGATAAAAAAGACGGCAAATCAACTCATGCATACAGTCACTATGTATAAGATACTCGAAGGAAAGTTATTCAGACGATCAGCCACTGGAGTACTTCTTCGTTGTCTTACACCAGCCCAAGGTGAACATATTTTCCAAGAAATTCATGAAGGCGAATGTGGTAACCATTCTGGAGGTCGAAATTTGGCTCACAAAACTATCAATCAAGGTTATTTCTGGCCAATGATGAAGGAAGACGCTAAGAGGTATGTGCTTAGATGTCTAGATTGTCAAAGATTTGCTCCCAACACTCATCAGCATCCCAACGACCTGATCAATGTCACAGCACCATGGCCTTTTCACATGTGGGGGCTAGACATTGTTGGACCTCTGATCGAGTAGAGTCGTTCCGGACTCAAATACGTGTTGGTCGCATGTGATTACTTTACTAAGTGGATTGAAGTTGTTTCTCTCTCCAATATTAAACAAGAGGATGTTCAAAAGTTCATATGGGAACACATCATTACAAGATTTGGTCTTCCAAAGAGATTGGTTACTGACAATGGGACACAGTTCGTTGGTAAAACAATCAAGGCATTCTACAATCTGTGGAAAATCGAGCATGCCAGGTCAGCTCCTCGTTATCCCCAAAGTAATGGTCAAGCCGAAGCTGCAAACAGACAAATCTTGGAAATTTTGAAGAAGAAACTAGAGGCTCATGCTGAGAATTGGCATAATGAGTTAGAGAATGTTTTATGGGCTTATCGTATTACTCCTAGATCGTCCACAACCATGTCTCCTTTTTCCTTATGCTTTGGAGTTGAAGCAGTTATACCAACCGAGCTGACATATGGTTCTAGTCAATCACTTTTGGTTGATACTGAACTGAACAATCAGATCTGGTCATTTGGAGTTGATCTACTCGAAGAAAGGCGATACCATGCAGCTAAGAAACTCGAGCAGTATCAACAAAGATTAAAACGAGCATATAACAAAGGAGTTCGGCCTCGAACATTTCAGCCCGGTGAAATGGTTATCAGAAGAATTTTCCCAAACAAGAAAATCGAGAAGATTGGAAAGTTCAATGCGAACTGGGAAGGTCCTTACATCATCAAAAGTGTTTTAAACAATGGAGCATATAGACTCCAAACACAAGAAGGAATTGATGTAAAGAATCCTTGGAATTCATTCCATTTGAAAAAATTCTATCAATAGAATCATTTTTCTGAGCTCAAATTTGTTTTGCATTTTACTCTATCTCAAATGCATTTGCCTGGAAACACTCAGGTCGAATCCTTACTTCGACCTATGCTTACCATAACTTACACATGATATTAGCATAATTTGTTAAGTTATAACTCTATTCCATAACTTAACTTGGTTTTAAGTCCACTAGTCAAACGACTTAAAACGAGCTCAACTTTGCCTTGCATATTTCCTTATCACATTATGCTTGGCAGGTAATATTTAGAACGACTGCAGCTCGATTCTATAAGCGAATATGAAATTGTCTAAGTTATTCATTCATTTCAACCTACTCATTACAGCTCGAAACCTCTCTACTTAGAAGAATTTCATAAACTTATAATACTCAAGTCATAAAAGAAAATTACTTTATTGATAAATTAAGAGTGTTTACATGTACAAATTTTTAAGTTTTAAACACTTAGAAAAAATTTTACATTTGGGGGCTCGACTTAATCCGAGCACCCCTAGCTATTGCCTATTCGATCTAAACTCTATGCAGATCTCCACTTGGGGGCTTCTGCGCTCCAGCAGCTCGAACAGATCCGACCTGCAAAACATCTACGAGTAGAATACAACATAACATGTATTTTATTCTATATATTCAGATTGCAAATAAGGCATACTATAATTTCAAAGTTTCAGATAGCCTACTTGCGGCTATCCATCTCGTCAAAATAAAATTCAACCTTCTGGACGATCCACCAGGCTAACCCGGAAACTAGACCGACCAGAGGTTGTTACAACTTCTTAACCAAGTTTAGTAAGTTAAAGCAAAGAAAATAAAAGGTCGCAACCGATCTCCCGAAGTAGATCGGTCACTAATGTTTTAGCTCACACGAGCTGGAGGAACCAGATCGCAACCGATCTCCCGAAGAGGATCGATCACTAGTGTTTATGCTCTTACGAGCCCAAAGAACCAGATCGCCAACGACCTATGCAGGTCGAAGACTAATGTTTTAAGGCACAACGGCCATACCATCAACAAATGCAAACTAAATTTAGAAAAGATAAGCAAAACCTCACACCACTCAAGTATAGAGAAGAAGATCTAGTCAGCAAGCATGGGATCTTTATCGGCAAGTTCAGGGCCGACCAGAGGGTCCTTGGATGTCCCAGCATTCAGCTCATCCATTGCTGGCATTCCCTCTTCCTCCGGCGTCCCAATGGTCATGAGCTCATCCCATTTTGCTTTCCAGGCTTCATAAGTAGCTTTGTGATCCTTCTTCTCTTGTTCTAAAATCTGAGTGAGCTGTTCGATCTCTCTATCTTTGGCTTGAAGTTTCTTCTGCAAGTCCCTCTCATTGTGCTCTGCAATGACAGTTCGTTGTTTACATGACTCAAGACTGTCCTTCACTGCCTTTAACTCCAGATCGGCTGCCTCACCTGCTTCTGCTATTAAACGAATGCAACCTCTTGACTCAAAGCTTCGCCGTTGTCTCCAATACTGCTCCTCATGTTCAAAGCTTCAGTTTTGATATACATTGGACTCAGGAACATGTATCTCTCTTTCTCTCTCTTAATCTAGTTCAAATATTGATACCTAAACTAATTAGATTTTGTTAAATTTGGTGAAATTATTTGAAAATTTAACAATTTAGCTGAAACGAGTGTTGTAGAAATTACACACTGACACACTCACTGATATGTGAAGAAATGAAGAAGAACACACTGTAGTGTTCATGTTAAAAAAAAATTCCTTTTCTTTTCGGAAAAAATTGCTTAATGGTTTTTTTATCTATGAATTGTTGAACCAATTAAAGCAAATTTTGATGCTTTTCTGAGCAATTTTTGTACTTAATGTATTTTCAGGTTGTGAAGAAGACTATAGAGAGGATAATAGGCAACAATCAGAATGTGATATGTAATGGTTATAAGTTACATCAGGCAAGTATGGTGTATCTTGTTCTCATTATATAGCAAGTACCACTGCACCAGTATCTTGAGTGTAAGAGATTTTTTTAATTTTTTTTTGTGAATTAGTTGTTGATGATCAAGACTTCAAGAGTAGTTGATTTTTTACATTATGAACTTTAAGTTGACATAACTTTCAAGTATGAGTTCTTATAATATTCCAATGTTTCTCTCATTTTGGCAGTGTAATCAATCAAACAAAGTTCTGGATCTTTTGACTACTTCAGCTTGGAGTCTTCTTCATAACAGCGTAAGTGTGTATTAAAGTTTTAAAGATATAATTGAAACTGTGTTTGTGCACGCTAATCAAGTTAGTTTGACACTCTTATGTAGGACAATTTTTTAAAAGCTCATAAGGATAACATGGAAAAATCGTGAAGGACATCTTCAAGAAAAAATAGAGTAGTTAATTTTTGTCTTTAACAAAGAAAAAGGTTTAGATCAAAATAGATAGTACTGAGGAAATACTGAGTGTCTAATATCATCAGCTACAACCTTATATTGACAACAAAATCAAAATTAGGAGTAAATGGGCACAGGACGAGAAGAGAAGAAAAATTTTGAATCTACAGAGTAGAAACAGATCGACTGGTGTAGCGATCCAGATGTAGTGTGTTAGCCTTACAAGCATTCCATTTTGTTTTCTTTTACAATAATAATTTTGAATTTAACTAACTTCTCTCTCTTCTGCTGCTACTGCTTAATTGCTATGCTAAATAAATAAGCTTTTTTTTAAGTGATCACTAATCAGTATGTATGTAAATGTAATCAATCAGGGCTCTTAATTAATTAGCTCTAGTACACTACGCTTATACCTGTGTTGTGTGTGTGCTGCTACCTGACTACCTCAGTAGTCACTAGTCACTACCTCTTATTTCTATCAGACCAGAGCAGCTTTCATGTATGCTGCTGCCACATTAAAGCCATATCATCTGAACAATTAAGGGTTCAAGTTCTTTATGTATGAAAATCACATACATTCCTATTTACTCGACTGACTGACTTCTACACATTATTTTATTTTTTTACAATAAGATGAATATTATTGATTGAAAGAAACAATCACAAACTGAACAACCTGCACATAGCTCGAAAAACACCAACAGCAGCATGCATTAGTGCACTACCCTATCCCTGCAGCCGGCTGGTTCCCAATCCCTGCCACAGTCATTGTACACTAGAAATCGACTATGATTATAATAGTCAGCTTTTATAGTACTCAA
>JABWDY010000991.1:0-10586 GCA_013358455.1 Thalictrum thalictroides | reverse complement strand
TAAATTGTTTTTATGATTTACTTGTTAAAAACATTGAGGCTTACGCCTCATTCCGCCGTAAGGGCACCTCGGTGCCAAAATCGCATTTTTAAACCTTGCACCTTTAAGGACAGAATGAAAACTCTCCTTTTGGTCATCAGAATTCAGATGTGATTTCAACACACAAAAAATCCAAATGAAAAGCATAGAGTAAAAGGTGTAGTATAAATATTATAGGACATAAAAAAGTGAAAATGAAACAAAGTATTTTTGCAAAATACATGACTAACCGAAACACCAGGAGAAGTATCTGGATGTACTTTCTCTCCACAAGCATTAGAATCCGTAACAGCAGACACCCCTGCTTTGCTCTGGCTTTCACTTGCTCCTCCTTTAAAAAAAAGTTGGTGTCAATACTCTGAATATAACACTTAAATTGATCACATAATATATATTAAAACATAGTTGATAGGATATACTATCAATGGAACATGTATAATCGGATACTATTCCTACACCTCTAGTAATTGATCGCACATCCCAAGCCTGGGCAACTTTTTTAATTTCAAATTGAACAGGTTATGGAATTGGCAGATTCAATCTATACCACAAAGGGTGTAGGAGTATCATCCAAAATGCTCGAAGAGAACAATAAATTTTCTCAACAAACACACCGGAAACTAAAAAGATATCACCTTTGTCACTGGAAGCACTCTTAAAACTGACAACATATTCTGGATAGATGTGACTATTCATATTCATATTCCAGATTACATAATTTTCTGGATTAAGAAGATCATCTGCACCACTATCAAACTTGTCGCTACTAGGAAAGAACTGCTCAGTTCCATGAGGAACCAATTCCATGTTTCCCAAAATAACACGGCACAACACCATATGTTGCACACCATTTTCGTCAACATCACAATAACTTGCACTGTAACAACAAACAAACAATGAGTATTCTCCATGCACACATTAACCAAAAGAAAGTAAATAAATAAGTCGATAGTAATAGTTTTATCAAAATACTACAGCCAACAAACCACAACCAACTTATCTAATACAGATTGTGCAAAATGACCAGTAAACATATCTCACATCGGATATACTACAAGAACTAAACCAAATGAATCTGAATAATTATGTTCAGTTAATTTTAGACATTTTTTTTTTCTTTATTTCAAGACCTTGAACAATCACCCCTCCCAAAAAATATATAAAATCCGGGGATATAGAACTGATTGAAATTACAATCTTACATGAAGCCTCAAGGGAATAAAAGATGTACCTGATACGGGAACAGCTAGCAGATGTAAGATGAACACCACCGGCATACATGGCCTTAATTTTTGGTAGTTCATTGAAACCTAATCCATGCATCAAGATCCTAGAAGCTGCTTCTTTTGAGGATCCAAGCCAAGCATATCTAACGTTGGCATTTCCATGATACTTTTCAGTAATCTCAACCTGCTTCTCAAAGAGCTCCAAACGAGCATGTGCCCAATAACCTGAGCAGCGTTGAATGGCATTAATGTTATCTGCAGAAATGGATGAACCCATGCCTTTAATCAACATACATTGGACATCATCAGTGGTCAATCTCCCATACGAAGACTCAAATGTTAGATTCTTCGGAGGAAACCAACCCAACGTCTGACTTTCTCCAATAACTTCCTTAACCTCAACATCCGGTTTGACACCAGTACCAGCTTCATGTTCTCCACCATTGAAAGTATTGACAGGTTTGCCATCAATTTTAACCCGCTTGACATGACTACTTGAACCTTCACTGCACTCTTCCATCTTCAAGTTGCCATCTGTAACTATTTCTATGTCCAATTGCAACTTAATCTCTTGAGTCTCAATTGGCTCATATAAAAGAGGATGATTTTCCTTCCCCCCCGACTGAAATGCATCATAAGCCACATCCTTAACCGAGTCTGCCTCTGGAAAGAAACAGATCCCAACTTCATCGATCCAAGCAATGGGTTGCTGCAAGCCAGTCTTGAGATCAACAAGAATCATGCGAAGAAAATCAAGCAATGAAGGACTACCTCTAAAGTCCACCTTAATAGCCACCTTCTTCATTCTAAAATCATCTTTGACCAAGCCAATTAAACCTTCTGGGAAATCAGTCCACTCCCCATTCTCATAAAATAGGACACGCTGAGGTAACCCGCTTTTCATGAAATTGGAGTAGTTTTTCAGCAACGGCTTCTTGAGATGAGATGTAAAGCTATTCTTGCATCCATTAAAATTCGTATGAGAGTCGATCTGCTTACAATGCATTTCAGGCAGTGCATCTTGGACAGAACAATGTGCATCAGTGCAAGCAGCACCTGTGAAGTACGCCATGCAACGAGCTGCCCTCTTTCTCTTCATATCAAGAACAATTCTTCGGCCATTATCCAATACCTTTGCGCTCTCCACTTCCATTGCTAATTTCTAAGTCAGTTCTATCCACAAAATTGACCCCAAAAATGTCCAAAGTATGACAGTTATATACACTAACTCCTACTTTAAATATGTCTTAAAGCAATCATGCCAAGATAGATAAATGTGCAAGAGCCCCTGAAAAAGTTAGTAGTCAAATAACATATAGAACATCCAGTTTGCAGGAATCACATTCTATGACACTAACAAATAAAGGAAAACATTACTATATAACAAAGCCATTCCAATGATAAAGATGATTACAAAAAAAATCCAAACATGGAGTTTGACATTCTCAAAGTGTTCTTCCATCTTCCATTCAAACAAAAGGTAGTTGATAAACCAATATAGTATGGACTGGGGAATACGAAGCAGTAAACAAATTCTCAAAATGATTTAGGTTTTCTCGACAAAAGACCTGACTGAAATGATTGATTCAAACCCTACACATATGAGTTATGACACATAACAGAATAAAAGATCAAAATAAGATAACAATAAAGTGCATGAGCAGCCACAAAAGATAAAAAACAAGAATATATAAGTGGAAGTAGATACATTTTCTGGTATCTACTGTGTCATAGTCTATAGCTTTGACTAATTGAGCCTCAAAGTGACATTTGATGGTCATTTATACGCTCTAAATTTCATTATCATCGAGTAAAATGAATTATATATGTATCCATTCATATAAATTCAATGGCAGATCTTATAATACACTAAAATGGGTCTCAATTTAATAGCCTATCACAATATCAATTAACTATGGTATATGCACACTTTCAATCTTTTACAGGTCAGATATAGGCTATTTACTCAACTTCTAAATGTGCACTCAATCATAAACAAGATGAACAATTTGGAAAATCTATTATTTGAAACATGGAGATTTTTAAAACAGATTCTGTCGGATGATATTCTCCAAGGTGAAATCGATGAGCATTGTCACGAAAATTTATCCTTCACCTTGTTTCAAAAAAAAAAAAGCAGAGAAGATATACATTGATACGGCATATAAAGCCTCTTTAAAGATGACGACTATCAATCTAGACCTGACCCCAGATACCAAAACTTTTGCATCTCATAAATACTTTGGCAGGAGAAATAAAATTTATCATGACAAGTGAGGAAATAATACTAAATGTAACATTCAGCTCATTGCCTTGCCGGGTAACCTAAAGGGTGAAGTCAGACATCCGTTGTCTAGGGATGACTCTGGCCAAGTCAATGTTTGGATTTAAACACATCAGCACCAAAGACATTGGCATGACTTCTTTTGCAACAGAATAAGCCAATTCATTTGGGAACCTCCATCTCTGAGTTTTCACGAAGAGAATTTTATGCAGGATCGAGATGTCAAAAGCATAGATCAAAACTCATTGATATCCGTGAATATCCCATGAATTATGATGTTTTTTTTTTCTAAAATTGGATCAGATTATTCTTTGAATCTTCATCGGAGTGGTGGAACTCACCAATTCGTTCAATATTAACCAAAAATTCGTCAGAATAGTTGGATCTTGTACGGATTTAACGAATTGATTCGAATTCAATGGATAGAAAATGAACATCCCCAAAAATTTCATCTCTTTTCTTTGATCTTGCCAAGATTCAACATCAATTTCATCTTCAATTTGTGAATTTTCATTATCAAATTCTATCATTTTACCCATGGGTAACCCATCAAGTCATGCTCTTACCTCATAAATTTCAACATCGATGGTTGAATTGTACAAAATAACAATGGTTAGAGCTTAAATCTTAAATATTAGAAGTGCATATCAACGTCTCTACTGCTTTGGTTTTGTTTTGTGCGGCTGAGAAATAGCACTAAGAAAAGAAAGTATTTTGGTAGGGGTGGATGATGACATCATGTATGCTTTCAAGTTTCAACTAATCTTGTCTGCGACTTATTTGTGTTATGGTGTAAGTATAAATAAACTTTTACTCCCTCTACCCCAAACTATAAGTCCTTTATAGAAAATTCCACTTATTAAGAGAACATCATTTATTGGTTTGTCTACGAACTATACTTCTAAATTTACCCTAATTCATTAGAATTAATTACTTTACTCTAATTCCAAAACAAAGGTAATATAAGTAAAAAAACAAATTAATTTAATTTATATTTGTTCAAATATGGAAAGGGATTTATATTTTGGGACAACCAAAAAAGGAATAAAGGACTTACAATTTGGGATGGAGGGAGTAAGAAAATATTAACGTAATAAAATAAAATAACATATATACCTCCTTATTTCGATACATGCTATCAAACTTTTACGGAATAATTCGCGGTTGTTATTTTTTTTGGTTGAATAAAACTTTATTGATTTGGAGTTTACATACAACTAAAGAAAAGGTTAAGTGAGGGAGCTCCTCACAACCTAAAAACTCAAAAGTAACAGAAACACAAACCTCTGAGATCATTCTATAAATTAGGGCAACAAAATCCATCTCAGCTGGTAAGTAACTCCTCAAACCCGTGAATTATGTTGTCTTCACACTCTAACAACCAATACCAGCAGTGAGCCTTAGAGTTAATAATCACTTTGTCAGCTTCAGCTTTCACCTCTTTGAAAACCAAATTATTTTTGCATTCCCATATACTCCTTCATATTGTTATAGGGAGTAAACTATAAATTTTAGCACCCAGAAAGCCTGTAATCTCTACTAGCCAGCTTTTCAACAAGTTCCCTATATGTGAATCATTAATCATATTGTGTACGACTGATGATCTTGCTTTTATGAGTGAGTCCCAAACCTCCCTAGTGAATCGACAGTGAAGGAAGAGGTGAGTAAGGGTTTCTAGACATTAATCACACGTGGAGCATACCTCTAGCACCTCTACTCCTTTGCTTCTAAGTTGGTCTCTTGTCTTCATTTTTCCTTGCACCACGTGAAAAATCAAATTTTTTTAGTGTACCTTCAATTTCCATACTGTTTTAGCATTGAAAGGAAAGATGTCCCCGTAACTGCTTATCTGTTGCTACCTTAGTTGCTTATAGAATGATTAAACAGTAAAAAATCCTCCTTCGTCTGGTATCCATATCATATAATCTTTTTCATCGCTTAAGACTGCCAGTTCTAGTTCGTTGACCAATTTCATTGCCTCATCTACCTCCAAGTCCCATAGACCTCCTCTCAGACAAAGGTCCCATTTGCCATTATTTTCTCCATGTACCCAATGTTTTGCAATAGTGGCATACTTCATAGTATGGTCACCCTTCTTGCTTTGAACTATGGTCAAAAGGGCTTCTAACTTTTGGAACAAATACATTTTTTTTTATCGATAAGGGTATTTCATTGAAAATGAACAAAAGTGCAACCCCTTCTCTTTTGGGAGGTGGGCTTAGCAAGGTGATAAGTGATAACCTACACATACACGCAACAGAGAACATTTGTACACCATAGATTGCCCCTTACAACCTATAGATCCCTATTCCCTTACAAGTTCATCTCACCTACATATAAAGTCTTAGTACCGGACTCCCCTAAAGGTTGCACTAACCCTTGACCAATCATAGAGGAGTTCCTTAACTTAAAAAAATAGTTTGTGGTCTTCCTTAATCTCATTGTCAAAGAACCTCCTATACCATTCTTTCTAAATGGTCCAAACTAAAGCCTTCGATAGGTTATCTACCAACCATGAAGCCTTAGATAACAAGGGACCTCCAATGAGTCTCCTTCCCAAAGACATGCGTAAGTACACCGGAATCACCCACGACATATTAAATGTCAGAAATAAAAACCTTACCAAAGTCTTATAGACATAATACAATTGACAAGTAAATGATCAATGCTCTCATTTACCGCAGTGCACATTGGACAAGCATTTTGGACATCCACACTCTCTGAATCAAGTTGTCTTTCGTTGAGACCCTTCCTAAATATGCCACCTAAGAGAAGAAAGCAACTCGATATGGAATAGCAACGGGCCAAAGCCTTTTCCAAGGGAAATTGGGAATCATATCATTCACTTCAAGCATCCCCTCATTATATTCACCCAAAAGCGTTGCATAGTAGGACTTCACCGTAAACTTGTATCTTTTCACAAGCGCCCACACCCAAAAACTAGAACTAGTACAAGACAACAAGGCATATTATTCTACCTCCCAATCATTGAGAGACCTCCTAAGGGCAACATACCACAACACCCTATTATGCTCACTAAGGTGGAAGTGTTTCGCAATAGTCTCATTCTTATTCGAGGCCCAGGCATAAATATCCACAAATTGACTTCTCAAAGAGCTACCTCCCACCCAAACATCTTCCTAAAAGAAAATTGTATCGCATTTCCCGGGTGAAAGAATAAATGCTTAGCAAAGTTACTCCAACCGCAAGTGAAGCCACGCCAAAGGGTAGTCCCAAATCTCCACAATGACCTTACGCCAACGTGCCTCCCTTTTTTCACCATATCTCCATATCCACTTACTAATAACGCCTTGTTCATCAAGATCAAGTGTTTACAACCAAGGCCACCCAACTCTCTTGGAAGACAAACTCTATCTCATCTGACCCAATGAATCTTAGCATCCTCACAACCTCCCCATAGGAACCTCTTAAGAACAACCTCAATTTCAAGAGCCACCCCTTTAGGTATAAGGAAAAGAAAAAGAAAATAATTCGGAATGGTGTTAAGAGTGGTCATTAAGAGAGAGTGAGTCTACCCGCCTTGGAGACCGACTTAGTTTCCACCCGACAAGCTTCTTACACATCTTATCATCATACACCCTTTGCCAAATTATCTTTGACCTGCACTTAGCCCCCGACGGGAGCCCAAGATAGGTGGAGGAAAAGTGATCCACCATTCCACCCCACACCTTAGTAATGTCTTCAAAATAACAGACAACCCTCACTTCGCAAATCTTGGATTTTGTATAACATATCTTCTAGCCAGATGCCCATTCAATGGAGGCATTCATGATGAACATTGTATCATCCGCGAATAGGAGGTACGAGATAATGGTAGACCCATCCCTAGGTGAGGCACAAAAACCTTCCAATAAACCATCGCTCACTACAAAAGTAGTCATCTTACGTAGTACCTCGGTCGCCATTATGATAAGAAATGGGGATATGGGGTCCCCTTGCCTCAAACCCCTAGTAAATCTAAAAAAGCCATTAGGAACACCATTAATGAGAATTGAGAACCGAGCTTGAGTGATGCAAGTCTTGACCCACTTCCCCCAAAACCCATCTTTTCCATCACAAAATCAATAAAGATCCAAGAGACATGATCATAAGCCTTTTTCATATCCACTTTAACAGCAACCCCACCATTCCCTTTTTTTTCTTAGAATCTACTGTGTCGTTTGCAATAAGACAAGGCATTTTGATAATGTGAAATAATAGACCCACCACCCGCTTAGGTCTAATAGCAAGAATCTTAGTGATAATTTTGTACATAGAACCAAGGAGACAAATACTCTACATCTATATAGATGTTAGTTCATCAAGAATATGCAAGAAAAACACTTCAAATTGTTAATTCATCGCTTGAGAAGGTTTAAAACCGATAGCTCATTATCTAATGGATCTATTCGTTATGTGGAAGAATTTGCAACACTTGGGAAACATGTTCAATTGAAAGAAAACTAGAAAACAGTTGTCAATTTTCATTTTTATTGTATATTTTTGTTACCATTGTTGGTTCTCCCAATTAAAGCTTAATTTGAACTGACAGAAGATTTATAAAATTATGACCTTAGTAACCTATAAAAAGAGTAGAAATTATCCTATATGTATTATGCTCAAAAGGCTAAAACCGCAAAAAATGGCACCCAACTACAAGATAACTCTAGAAAACAAAAGCAACAAACCCAACTCTGATCTTGAGGAGCTGAATCTGCATCTCTGTGCTGTGAAGTGTCTTATAGCATGTATTCTCCTGCAAAAAGAGAATGAAACCGGCCTCTGCATCCTATAAAACTCTTTCCTATGTCGTCTATCAGCAGCAGTAGAACCTCCCTTACTTCAGCATCTTAAAAGTAAGTCAGCGTAGTTTATACTATTGCTGAAAATCACACCATTTCTGACAGTCCACAAGCACCATAGTCCATTGTGTACTATAGTTTTGATAGGGATTTTTGCATGATTCTGCAGTTATATTCAGGAAACTTTCTCTTAACAAAATATCCCCACTAGATATTGTAGGGGAAAAAACCGGTTTTGCTATACTATACATATTACATTCTCTAAGAGCTCAAGAGTTCAGAATGTAAGAACTTGATATATGAGCTATAGTCTGATCAGATAAATCTATGGTAAGAACCTTCAGGTTGGGAAACCTTATCAATATAACTGTTCTATAACATAATCAAGAGTTACAAATTCTGTGTTGCCTGTTTCCGTATAATATGTATCATGCCGGCCAGCCCTGCTTTCGCTTCAGGATCTAAAACACACAAATGCATGCAGCGCAAATCCACTTGAATTTACACTTATTAAGTTACTTCCAGGGCTATATAAGCCAAGCACTTGTGATTCACTCCATTAGTCTCAGCTTTGAAGCCGACATGTTTACAGGTGTTTCCAATTTTATGGACCTCCAACCTCTTACATAACGTTGAACGACTTAACTCATTGCAAAACATGATAAATCATCTATAATTAGCCTCTAAATGGCGGCATTTTCCATGAACACCTTATAATCAATATCGAAAGATAAGTTCACTTCTTAAATCCTTCCCATGAATTTTCACCAATAACCCAAATTTAAGAATATTGATCAAGTCCAAACACATATCTGCTAAAACTAATACTATAAAAGTGAAAGTTCCAATATTAAAAAGTTACAGGTAACAAAGAATCTAATGAATTCCCTGTTAGCTCGCTCATATAAAAAATCTCTCCCTCAAATCTGAATCCGCAAAGTTTCTGCTTCCAAAACCATTAATCAAACAAAAATTTTGCAGCATACTTTTTCCATGTTGCCAACCCAGTACAAGACCACCTAAATTGACCCTTTAAACTACTGAATTTAGCAGGCTTTGCCTTGAAAGTATTCAACTTTTAAGGTTTTTTGTGGAAAAAAGAAATACCCATATGAGAAGCAAATTAATCTAACAAATCAACACACATAGCAATTTGGGCAAAATCAATCAATCAATCAAAAACATATAAAACTACAAAATTGCAAAATTTATTCAATCAATCAACATTCATATTCTCTACTTAAGGTGTTTAATTTTGCAAAATTGATTCTATTAAACCCTATAACCTTCAAACCCAATAAAATTATAAAACTCAAATACAAATAAAATCGTCGAAATCAGTAAAGAAGACGAAGAAGAAGACAAATCAACACAGGAGAATTAATAAAAAGATGTAAAAGAATCGAGAGAGGGAGAAAAATCAAACCTTTTCTTCAATCGTAGCTTACAAGCAGAAGCAGAAGCAGACGACGGGGAGAGAAAAGTTGAAGGACATCGAGTCGTATTGGAAGAAAATAAACCGACAACAAAAACCCTGAAATTTCATAACATAAACCGGTTTTTATATTTAAACCGGTCTAATACACCGATTAGATGTAAATTTTGCGGTGGAAGATTACAAGACCCGGGCCACCCGGGCTGTGTTAAGTCGGTTGATAAGGGGAGCATATGTGGCTTGGGAAAAAGCTACTTAATAGTCCAAAGGGAAAGAGATATATATATACTATATAGTACTATAAGGAAAGAGTCAAAGCCCAGCTTGTATTAGAACTTAGAAAGTTAGAAGGGAAGGTTGTGTGAAAATGTGAAGTCATGGATTTAGGGTTGTGTTAGAAAAGTCAAGAAAAACTGTTGTTGATGGAGAGAGTCATGGATAGGCCCTCTATGTTCTAATGTGTTCAGTCTTAATGTAAATGATGATATGTTCTAATGTAATTGCAAGACTGTAAGAAGTTATTGTCAGAGTCTAATATCACATGTTTTGAGGCAAGGAAACATGGCAGTTGATTTTCTGGCTAAGAGAGCCTTGTCTACAAGTGTTTCAACTCTTTGGTTCATGCATGGTTGTTCATCCTCAGCTTGGTTATGTATTATTTTGGTATTATATCTCTAGTCTCTATTGTATATCCTAGAGAGTACTGATGTTAATTGTGTATGTAGAATGAAATAGAATTATGTGTGGCGTATGAGTTCTTTAGTTCTAATCCCAACAAGCCACATGCCATTTAAATATAT
>JABWDY010000951.1:6409-17388 GCA_013358455.1 Thalictrum thalictroides | reverse complement strand
TGGATAATGGTGATGCTAATTAAATACCTGGTTTCTGCTGATGTTTGTTAATCCAGGAAGGAATTGCAGTAGGAAGAAGCTTTGCCATGTATAAAAACTACCACATTGATGGGAACAAAGAGATGATTGCTTTTGGGATGATGAACATTGCTGGCTCTTTCACTTCTTGCTACTTAACCACAGGTACATGATCAAATAAATATTGCTCCCCCTTCATTGAAGTACGTGACTAAATTGCATCGCAGAGCTTGTGTGAATACTGGTTGGCAGGATCATTATTTGGATCCAATGGATATGTTCTAACTATTGCTTTAGGCTAATCATCTACATTATGTACGTTTTGATTTCATAAATATACTAAGCTACTTCCTTTTTTATTTAAATTTCAGGACCATTTTCAAGATCTGCAGTGAACTTTAACGCAGGGTGCAAGACAGCAGTTTCAAACATTGTGATGGCTCTGGCTGTGATGATAACATTGTTGTTCCTTACACCATTGTTCCATTACACTCCCCTTGTTGTGCTCTGTGCAATTATAATTGCTGCAATGGTTGGCCTGATTGACTATGACAAAGCGATCCATCTGTTCAAAGTTGATAAGTTCGACTTTGTGGTTTGTATGAGTGCATATATTGGTGTGGTCTTTGGCAGTGTTGAGACTGGTCTAATCTTAGCAGTACGTGTCCAAACTGTTCTATATATAGTCTATAATATTAGATGAAATCTTCATTATTTTTTAATTATCACCTTTTTACTCACTAACAGTATGATTAATTTATATGGTATACATACAGGTTGCACTATCCATTCTTAGAGTGCTATTATTTGTAGCAAGGCCAAAGACAAATGTTCTAGGCAACATTCCCAACTCCATGATCTATAGAAATGTCAATCAGTATCCAAATGCCATTAGTGTCTCTGGAGTTCTTATTCTTCAAATTGATGCTCCTATTTACTTTACCAACTCTAGCTACTTAAGAGAAAGGTAACTTGAAAAACCTTAAATATATTATAATCTCAACAAAGATCACACTTTCTTTGAAACTACTGTTGGTGTACTGCGCTGCGGAGTCTTATCTGTAACTATGATTTTTTCCCCAGAATATCAAGGTGGATTGACGAGGAAGAAGTGAAGATCAAATCACTTGCAGAGAGTAGCTTACAATATGTTATCCTAGACATGGGAGGTAAGTAATTAAGAACAAAACATATGATAATGGCTCAATTTTATTATTGTGGAAATAAGTTTATCGCTAAGACCTTATATCTAATTTTGTATTGTTGTTTATAGCCGTTAGTAGCATTGACACAAGCGGCATCAGCATGTTCGAAGAACTAAAGAAAAACATGGATAGAAGGGGGCTAACGGTACGTTATATATATATATCAAAATTTACTGCTATTATCCACATATAATGGTTATGTGATTTATAGCATAACTAAACTAATTAATCTCTCTGTACGATCAGCTTGTGTTAGCCAACCCTGGTGGTGAGGTGCTGAAAAAGTTCGACAAGTGCAAGTTCATTGAAGAAATAGGTCAAGAGTGGATTTATCTGACAGTTGGGGAAGCTGTGCGTGCATGCCACTTCAAGCTTCATACAGACAAACCAAGTCATCCCATAATTGAACCAGAAAATGATAGCAATGTATGAACCATATAGATGTGATCAGTGTTGAAATAGCTTCATCCATCATTTCGTAGAGGCCACTCTCAGTTGTGTTTCCAAGTTCCAACCAATGTGGATCACATGTGCAATGTAGTTTGGTGGTGAATCAATCACACCAATCGGTGGTCTTCTATGATTTAAATAGTTTTTCGATCTAGTATATTGCAATTTGTAGAAATGTCATATTTATAAATACCAAATTTAATGAAATTCAGTTTTGGTTTCGGATAAATGAATGTCTAGCTAGCTTAGCCTTAATGTAAAGATTAAACACCTAAGCAAAAACATAAGAAGAAAGAGGAACTATTATTAGAGTTTACCTCAGCCTAATTAACTTTCAAATTAAGGTCTACTAAAAGGCTACATCACATGTCCCTAAAGGCTACTTAGGCTCTTTATGTTTGTTGGTTTGTTGCTATCTAAGTATCCACGTCGTCTCCATATCACCAGAGGAGCCTTGTCACTCTAAGAAGACTTCTTTTCACTTTGATCTTCTTAACTTGCCATATCACTTCAATTTTTTCTAGATCCTGGGATCTAAACCCTACAAACTAAGGGCCCGTTCGGCAATAGTCCTAGAATGCATTTTCTGACTCCTTGAAAGAAGGCAAGTGCCGAATGATAAGTTAGTTCGATAACCAAACCAAAAAGAATTCTGAAAAAACCGGAAAATACATTTTTACAGTAAATTTTTTTATTATTAGTTTTTCCGACTTTCATTAACTGCTCAAGAAAATACTTTATAACTTATAACTTCTTGCCGAACGTGCCCTAAAACCTCCCAGCCAATTTTTGAGATAGTGACCCTCTAGTTTCAGTTCCAGTTCTAGTGCAGGTACCTAAGGAGCCGACCCGGAACCGTACTGTTAACTGTAAGAAGTTAAGAACCAACCACATTCTTCCAAGCCCAATAGCAACGAGATTCTCACACGTGTAAATGCAGGTTAGTAAAGTTTTCAGTTTCCCGGTCTCCATTGCTCTTCTTTCTCCTCATCGAACTCAGCTAAAACCCTACAACCTAAAACCTCCTTCCTCCTTCAATTCAAATTTCAATTTATTGGAAACCTTAACCATGAAAACCCTAGATGAATCAGATGTCGGTATTTCCTGCTACATCTCTAATCTTCCTGGATTTCGCGGCATTCTCAAACAAAGGCACAAATCATTTCTCACTCTTCATCCTTGCCTGTTTATTTATTTATTTTTTCCCATTTTAAGTAATATAATTGATTTTTTCTTTCTAAATTTATGTAGGTATGCAGATTTTATCGTAAATGAAGTTGATTCTGATGGGAATGTTGTTCATCTAACTAGTTTAGGTGCTCCTCATGAGGTAATTGGATTGGTTTTGCCCAAAATGTTCTTGCTTCATTTTAAATAGCTTATGTTGATTTTTGAAAATTTGGTTTTGTAGGATGTTGAAGTAACTAAAAAGGAAGAAACTAAACTCTCATACACATCAGAAATTGAATTGTTTAGAGCACTTGCTGGTGACTCCAATGCTGAATTATTGGATGGTTTAATTGATAAGATAACATCAGGTGCTACAAATGATGTGTCTCCAATCGTTCTTTCTCCAGAATCTGATAAAAACCATCGAACGGCAAGTTTCAAACTCAAATATCAAATTTGTTTTTTGTCTGTAATTATATTTTTTGGCTTCATTATATTATTGATTAGCTAAATTGTTTGAAGTGGTCCAGGCAATTCACAATTTCTTTAAAGAGAAATTGAAGTTCCTTGTCACGGACACAGTTGATGGACCTGATACTACGTCCAAATGCATTCGAGTGAGGTTAAATTCTGGACATGAAAAAGGAAAGAACTCTAAGAAACGAAAAGAAAGGGGCAGTAAGCCCTTTGACAGTAGAGGCACTGATGATTGGCCGGAGAATGTTGGCAAATACCTTAGGTAATACTAGTTCTATTGTCCCTTTGTATCTATAAATTTACTCTTGTTACCACCTAAGTTGCCAGGATATGCTTGCTAGTACAAACATTGGTACAAGAAACCAAGATGCAACTCTTCATTTTTAATGTCATCATACTTATTCAGGTTTCATCTTTACAAGGAGAATAAGGACACCCAAGAGGCTTTGGGAGTGATAGGAAAGATGCTTGGAATCCAGGTACATTCTTGAGGTCAATTTTTTATCAAGATGTTTTGTATGTTGTGGTTGCTCGGCATCTCACCGTAACACTTCATGTTGAATAATTTTTCTCAAAAGCGTGACAGACACTGGGGATTAATTTGTTTTATATTTTACCTTGTATTTCTTTCTTTTTATTTTTGTATGTATGATACTTCCATAATGTCTAGTCAGCTGATAATATTTATTATTTTGCGCAGCAACGCTCATTTGGATTTTCAGGTACAAAAGATAAGCGTTCTGTGTCAACCCAAAGGGTAGAGCTTTCTAATCATTTGGTTGTTATGTTTAGCTCCTTAGTTAGTATTTATATAGATCAGAAGGCTTACCTTTATTTAACCAGTTGTATTTCATACTTTCTCTTTTTGATCGAATTAACTAGTTGTATTTATACCCTCTTTCTCTGTAATGCATTGGTTCTCCTTTCATTAAGGTATTGCCAGTATGCCATTAAAAGTTTAAATGTTAGATGACAACTGCATTTCATTTTCGCATCTGAAGGACAAAATGACTCTTTAAGTTATAGATATTCAAATTGCAATTATTTCCTTACATTCAGCGAAGAGGTTAATCCAGTGTCAAATGAATTTAGTAGAGTCAGTTGTTTGTTAATTAGTTGCTCCAAATAAATTTGCATATAGGCTATTTATAGAAGTTTCCCTTTTGCAGGTAACTGTTTTCAAGCAGCATGCCAAAAGACTAGCTGCTCTAAATGACAGACTATTTGGTATCAAAGTTGGAGACTTTTGGTAAGATTTAAATAATAAAACAGTTAGAAACTAAGGTTTACATAGAGAGAAGTTGACAGAAAAGAGAGAGAAAGATGCACGGCCAGCTAGGGCTAGCCTCTCTACACTTTATATTAATAAATAACTACTGAAAGACTAAACTACCCCTGAGGCATACAATCCTTGATACAATAGAACTCTCTAAGAAAAACTATTTGTCTATTATTCTACTGACCATTTAATGTAGACACAAAAGTTTCATTTTTGCAGTTTTGTCAAAGAAGGGCTTCTTCTTGGGCAGCTTCAAGGGAATCGATTCACAATTACTTTGAGGTAAAATTTACTGATTTATACATTTTCTTTTTAACGAAACTTCTATTTATTTATTTATTTTTGTTAGTTCTTGATAGAATTCATATATGTTCACAGAGGAGTTATTGCAGATTCTGAAGACATCATAAAATCCGCTGCAGATTCATTAGGAAGGAATGGGTTTATCAACTACTTTGGTTTGCAGGTATGTTTTTGCTAACTGAACTAAAACTCGTTTGGTTCTTAAAGTTACCTAATAGAATGGATATAAATTTCAGCGCTTTGGAAGTGGCTCAGTGCCAACTCACCTAATTGGAGCGGCGTTACTTCGAGGAGAATGGAAAATTGCTGTTGGTTTGTTCCTTGATCCGAGGGAAGGAGATATCCTTTTGATTGTTAACACAATATGAAAGGTTTTTACATACAGGCAGTTCCTCACGACTTTGTAACATCATTAAAATAAATGAATTATTATAAAGATTTTGAAAAAAGTTGGCACTATTTGTTACTTAACCTTGAGAACAGCGTGATGACATCAGAGAGGTGCGCGAGTATTTCAAGGAAAGTTGTGATATTGAAGGAACATTACGCCGATTACCTCGATATCTTGTCGCTGAAAGGGCTATAGTAAGAATCTTGTTATACTGATCTTTTATTATTTACATCTTTGTACTTACTGAGATCCCTAAAAGCTAAGTACCTAACTAGGTGTCTAGGTGTAAGTGATGTGGTGTGCATCGAAGTTGAACTTATTGTCATTTTTTCGAGGTTGGTGGCAGAATTCAGCACATGTGCCAAGATCTCCATTAATTTTAGTTCATGATATATCCAAAGATGATTTTCAAGATAATGACTTGTTAACATATGAAAATTTATTTCCATTTATTTTACCCAATTGAACAGCAATGAAATGAAGCTTGTAATTAATTTCATGGAATATAAACTTATAGTTTGACATTCCATAATAATGGAAATTGGTATTTTTTGAACCCAAAGCAAACTATATTAACCTTCCCGCTCCTCTTTGTTGACACTGAGTATGCACCAAACTGAAGATACTAACCTTAATATATCATTGTAGTTTACTCTTGAAGTGTTGTGCAGTTTGGTATAAGCTTGTGTAATATGCTTCTGTATCTAAGTTCTCTGTTTTCCCACCCAATCAGCTCCAGAGTTTGAAGAAATACCCTGGGAATTACTTGTTGGCTCTGAAGGCTATTCCCAGGACTCTGAGAATGATGTAAGTTATGCCTTCAGAGAGTCTGAATTATGGTGGCTATCTATTAAATTTTTTGTAGTCTTCTTGTGCTAATTATGCAATTGATGAAATCTTATTTTTGAACTTTGTAGTGATGATAAAACCCTATGAGGTTTATTATTCGTCAATATTTCATCTATACCTATGCCGATAGCACGTTACTATTGTTGTGCCAATTGAGAGTTTATTACTTTTACCAGCATCACTTCCATAAAGATGTTTCTCAGTGATCGTCTTACTTGTTACAAATCATTAGTACTTGTTTTCCTAATTGCCAATTTGGTGCCTATCCATGAGATATTCTTAAGGTATGCTTAGGTGAAGAAGGTTGTTATAATTTGGGAAGAAAACTGACCTTAACTTTTTATTTATTGATTTTCTTCATAATTTTGTTTTCCTTATGTTGCACCTTTTATTATTAAAATTATCATCCATGAAATATGATTTAGGGAGAAAGTTCAAAAATATTCCTTTTTAGATGCCTAGTCTCTCTAGAATGTAAGACAAAACTCCCTATTGCGAGATTATCTTAAGGGGCTGCTTGGGATTTAAGTCAAGAAAGGAGTAAACTTTCGTAATCGCCGAACAAATACAGGAATCGTGGGGTTAATGTCAAGTTAATGTTGGGCTACCCGTAATCTCAATGAGAAGAAAGTTAGAAGCAGTTTTTAAAAACTATCGAGGAAGGTCTTTCAAAATTTCAAAATTCTATCCAATGATCTCAATCGCGTTATTTTTATTCCTTTCTAGGTAAAAGGTGTCTTTCCGACTTATATTCCCAAACGCCCCCCAAATTCCACAAAAAGAATGCTTTTCAGAATTCTTGTTAATGTGTTTGGTAACACTAGTTATTATTTATAATGGTATTTTCCATTTTCAGGTATGTACATAGTTACCAAAGTTACTTATGGAACCATGCAGCAAGTATGAGAGTGCAGAAACAAGGTTCGTGATTTGTTCTTATACGTCTGTGTTATACTTTGCCTAATATATGGCCTAACTGCTAGACACATGTCCTGCATTCAATTCATATCTGAAGTCCGGTACTCATGTTTCTGTTAGTTTGTGTCTCTAAGACCTGATTGAACATATGTCGGAGCATGCCAGCATTGGCTCTTTGTCCCAATAGATCAATAATTGTTGTAATTCATTATAATTGAGTGATCATTTATAGTTGTACTCCAACATTTTGATAAATTGCAAGGCACTACCAAGCTAAATGATAGAAATTGTGATAACTTACTCTTATCTTTTTGTGTCGGATGGTCTTTAAGATTGATGTTTTGTTTTATATTTGGTGGGTGAGGTTGTTCCGTTTCTTACCTATCTGACAAGTTGAGTATGTGGCAGGCACCCAACTTATGTTAGGAGATTTGGTGTATAGCAAAGGCAGTTCAGCTGAGATACCAATTGAAGCAATTAAAAGTGAATGTGAAGATGGAGATTGCACTGAGGAGTATGACTGTAGCCATATAGATGAGATATCAGGAATAATACCTGAAGAGAAGAATATTCTTGTGAAGGCAAGAACCCTTCTTCTTCCTATTTATTGGGACATTATTATTATTATTATGATTATGATCATGATTATTTACTTCTTCTAGGGCAGACCAAAAAGATGGGATTTTATTGTAAGTCGTATCCAATTCCCAATTGGTAGGAATTGGTTAGTTTTTATGTTATATCATTTGAGCCATCCTGGATGTTTATAAAGACATCCACTAGATTGTTTTTCTATCCCCAGACAATAAAACATCCATTTCTTATAATTGGGTGGAAGCTTTATTCTTACAAGTGATCAGTTTTTTTTTCTTTTGATAAATTCTCCTACAAGTGATCCAGTCATAGAAATTGTCTATTTGTCTATTTGTTTACAGGTAGTTGATGATGATGATCTACTCGGAGGAGAGTATACAATCGAGGATATGGTACTTCCTTTGCCTGGGTAAGGCAACCTACCGAGCTTGGCTGGCTCTCATTTTATGATAGTTTTTCAAGATTTTGAGTTCGTATTCAAATATGTTCACTCTTTTCTTAGGTCTAAAGTGCGGTATCCAGCGAATGATATCGCTAAAGTTTATCATGATCTGGCCAAGAAGGTACAAGTTTTTTTATTGTTGTCCTCAATGTTATTGCTGGTCTATGTTAGTGTTGAACCTTGTTTTGCTTTTTTCTCTTGGTGCCTTGTTGATGTTTCATCAGCATTCTTGAGTCTTATTGGCATGTGCACATATTTGTGTCATCTTATGGACTGATGATCTGCACCCTCAAGCGATTTTATTATTATCATTCTGGATGCATGTCGGATATTAGTAGTACTAGATGCTGACCCTTATCTCACAGCCTACTAATTCGTTGTTGCAATTTATACAACTCAGGATGCAATTAGTTTGACGGCATGTGTACACAACATCAAGTAAGTTACCAGAACGTACATTTCCATTTAGTATATAAACTTATTACTGCTCTCCATTCTACTAAAAGGAGTCGGCATTTGGCTGCCCATTGTAGGGAGTTCTCAATAACTAGTTTGACTGGAGGTTATAGGCAGGTTTTTCGAAAGCCGTCTGATTTTGAATGGTATGTTTTTCTCTTCACTGATGATTTGTTCATTGCTTGCAAACTTTTCTTACCTCTCTTATGAGGTGAAACAGATGCCCCAATACATTGTGGTTATACTATATAATAGATAGGGGAAGGAGAGCCGGACTTCATTTATCTGAATGTAAATCTACATGATTAGTTACTATGTAGGGGTGTAGAGATTATTTCCACAACCATGGACACCGTTCTCATACAAAAGTTGTGAAATTGTGCATGTTGGTAGCTTGATTGTAAGCCAAATTCATTTTTATGGTTTTGCAGGCAATTACTCCACTATACAGACCCTGATGTATCCTTGGCAGAGACAGATTTAGACATTATTGGGAAATTGAAACCTGTAAATAATACCAGAGTGAAAGCCAATAGTGAGAATGGGTTCGTTGACTGTAGCAAACAATTCGAGAACCTGAAAAATGAGATAACTCCTTTTGGAGGTAAAACTCAAGCCGGGGATGATGCGGATGTTGGAAGACCACAAGTCAATTGTGTCCGCAACCCTGATACGAGGCCACCACAAGTAGCTCTTAAGCTAGGCTTCATTCTGCCAGCATCATCTTATGCTACAATGGCCATAAGAGAGATGCTAAAGATATCAACTTCGGTTTGTATTCTTGACTTTGCTAGTTCTAAAGCTCCGTCATTTTGTGCCTATTGTCATAATATGTGTCCATTATTTGCTTGATTTCAGTGTAGTGTTTCTATAAACAACTGACTGGGTAAATTGCCATGTGGCAAAACATTCATACTGAGTACCAGGTGTCACAAGAAGCCAGCATACACATTCTTTATTGCAACTGTATTTAGAGAAAGTATATGACTTACTTCTGGGGCTTGTTATTTGTTGTTTGTCTGAGACCCATTGGACAATTCATCAAATGATAAGCAGCCTCATTAGGATGTCTAATTCATATAGAAGCTAGGCTCTTCCTACTTCATGTAGATATCTTTTCTTTATCCATTCAGAAATCATCTTGCAATTTATGACACTATATTTATGCTGTCTTCAACTAGCTTCACTACTCCAGTGGGAGTTTGAATTGTCTGACCTTGCGTAGTATCATGATCAGAAAATTGTCTGCCTGATTTGCAGGTTGCTTTTCACAAAATGATGAACTAATGAATGGAACTTTGGCTGATTTTCTATTACTCTCAAGTCCGTATTTGTATTTTTTTTTTTGAGAAAGTGATTTCTTTTGGAAATAACATTTGTGCAACATAATTTGAAAAGAGGAATGAAGTTTTGGGTAAGGATTGTTCATCCCTTGCTGAACTGAAAACAATATTAACGCTTTTATGGAAGAGTCATTATTTGGTATATATTCTTTTGAATTGTCAAAATAAAAGGGCTGAAATAAAGGAAGCTCTCCAGAAATGTTACCTATGTGTGTTGAGCAGTGAGTACCTCCTTTTTTATTTTTTTTTTAACTTTAGCCCAACAAAGCAAAACAAAATTAAAACTAAGATCAACCAAATCTCAACGTACAAGATATATAAACAATCTTATAGACCAAAGATAAGTAATTGTCGTCTAATTGTATCGGTTTACACCTACAACCTTAATCGCCAAAGGTTTATGAGAAAACACCAATATAGTTAAAAACCTAAAATGCAAAAAAAAAGGAAGAAGAGATTAAACAAATAAATGGATTTTGAAAAGTCAAATTGGCAAGAAGAACCAAACAAACTTGAATATGAAAGAACCTCAAAACATCCATCAACATAAGATGAAGAACAAAACAAAAAAGAGGCGATCGATAAATGAAATAGGTAATTAAAACAAAAGGAATCTAAGGTGAAGAGAGCAAGGTAGAAAAGGAATCGAAACCAAAATCTCTTAAGAAGTAAGATTAGACAAATCAAAAGTATCTAAAAAAGAATCCAAGAACAACCAAGGAACTAGAGATGAATAATTACCGTCTAGAATTAACGGCTTGCACCTAAAACCTAGATATATTATGAAGCTCAAATAGGTTTATGAGAAAACACCTCAAGGTTTATAATTGAAACCCAAAAAGAAGCTAGATGTGAAACTCTACCACCCAAGAAGATTTGAACAAGAGAATGAGAGACTCCAAAAGATTAGAGCTTTTCTCATTTAGCAATTGAAGAAAGAAAATATTTTGATAAAACTACCATCTCTTCAATTGAAAACCATAGATCTATAGAACTAGATCTGGAAAAAAAAAATAAGGAACTTTGGATGTAGAGCTAAGAACTTTACAATCTACACACAACAAAAAAGAAAAAAAGGAAAAGA
>JABWDY010000939.1:5470-16801 GCA_013358455.1 Thalictrum thalictroides | reverse complement strand
AACACAAATTCTTTTAAAAGTGTGAGAGATTCACACAAACCCTGAAAACAAGTTATACAAGTTGTAAGTTCACTCCAAAAAAAAAAAAGTTGTAAGTTCACTCAGTGTACAGAAAAAATAATGTCCTCCCAACTCAACATAAAATTGTCTAGCCTAATGCCACTTGTAAAATCGTCTGGCCTATTTTTTAAAAATCTTTTGGTTTCTTACTCGTACGTGCTTCCCAGAGCACGTCACCAGATATAAAACTTCAATTCCCTTGGTCGATTTCCTTCTTCTTTTTTCGTGGTCTTTTATACCTTCTATACGCTTTATAATAGTTTATATTAAAAAGCACAATAAATCTGATCTTGGTTGAATTCTCTTTCTAATTGATTACTATGTTTGACGAAACAGGCGAAAATGGTGCGGAGATTGTTGCTAGATTGAAAAGGGACTTGCTTCCAACTTTGAGAAACGGCCTTCTGTACTGGCCATTGTGTGATTTTGTCACTTTCAAATTCATTCCTGTCCATCTTCAGGTAACCTCAACATATATGTTAATCCATTTTCTTATTCTTAGTGACCAGGGCATGGATGAAAACTACATTACTCTTTTTTGTATGTTAAACACAGATTTGAATAAAAGATCCACATTTAGATCACTATTTCATAGTTAGTTTCTCTACCTTATAGTATGTGCTGGACTGTTGGGTTGATGAATCCGCAACTGATGACAGAAATGTCCTGGCTTAATGAAAGTTGACAGGTGTTTAACATTACTTTCATTTATGGATTTATGGTCTCTGACTATTCATAGTAGTATCCATGATTACGCTCCAATTCCACGACAAGATGCACAATTTCCACAATCCAATTCATTTTTGTTTTGCAGTGGTTTTGGCTAGCCCACGAGTTCTGTTGTGCACAACCTTTGAAATGTGTCCTTTTTCTTAGTGTGAAATTATATATTATTGTTTTCCTTATTTTCTTTTCATTAGATGATATTTTTGGTCTTCCTTGTGGCACTTTAGATGACAATCTAGTTAGAAGGGGTGTGAACTTGATCCAGATAATCATTCTCATGTTGGGCTGACATGTGTCCACCAACATTGCACTCCATCATGGTGTTGTGATTTCTGTTTTGGTGTCCTTACTACACATAAATGTGCACAGAAGGTCAAGTCATCAGGAACCAAACAGTGCACATTCCTCTACCTGGAATGAGATTTAGTCATTGGTGGATCTGATGACCAAGTTGGGAATTATGTATAATGCAAGTGTTTTATTAAATGTCTCCTCTACTGATCCTTGCATGTTATATGGTGAATTTTCTGTTGATACTGGATATGCTTTCAGTGGTCTACCATCTCTTGTTTGGTTCTAGTATTCCTTGTGAGATAATAATGTTGTTATTTTTTCTTTGTCGTTGATGTATTTTGACAGCCGTTGATGACCAACTCATTCGCATATTTGTGGACAATATACATAACATACATGGCAAACTTAAATAAAGTTAACCCAGCCATCGTCGAAGTCGACTAATTTGGCCTCCTTAGTTCCTGGTCTTACATGTTCTGTTGCTGATTTGGATTACTCCATCCAAAGAGCCACCAGTTTTGGCTGCTGTTGGGATGTATATGATTGATATCTCTACTAGTCACTTTTTCTGCAAATTCCCATGCTCAGCAATTTTGATGGCGTGAACTGTCAAGAATAGTCAGGAAACAGGTGTTGAGGAGAGCAAGATTATTCTTTTGTATTGATTGATCTGTGAGTTTGTTCATTTTATGTAGCAGTGAGAACAAAGTATAAGCACACTTGGATAAAAAGATTTCATTAGCCAGTTGGATGCCTACTATTATCATTATTGTTTTGTGGAAAATATTTATTGTTGTCTGCTTCTTTTTGGAGTAGCAAGTGCTTGTAAAATTTCTCCCCACATTGTACAAATCTTTAGTTGTTGGTTTGACCCTTACTGTTTGGATTCTTGAAGCATTTGTTTGTATGACCCTTTTGGGTGGAAGAGAACCTGATTCTTCAAGTGACAGATCCAGGCAAGCAGAGCACCATTATACAAGAGCAGGCGGACCCTGTGGGAACTTGAGAGGATGTGTTACCTACCAATAACATGAGGGTGACTACCCCAGGTTGTCTTGTTATTGTTGTCACATCTTTTAAATCGCTAGCTGTATCACATAGTAAGATAACATCTGGCTCATGGACAATCTGTAATACATTCTATTATTATCTTGATCAGTGAATTGAAATTCTCTCTGCCACGATGGGGTCGGCACTGCAGGTGCATATCTATGTGTACCACCAGGAAGGAGGAAATACTGTTTAATGTGAAAGTGAGAATGGTTGCAGACTTGCAGGTAATATATTTTAAGTTTTGAGCTAAGTAAACTAGGTACAATTTTAGCTTTAAAAAAATGAGTAATCACCTTGATATTGGTTTACTTTGGCCTTTGGACCTGCAACTATGGTTTGGACAGAAGAGTAGTCTGCCCTTCTAAGATGCATATGTTTCACTGTGTCAGAGTTGTTAGAACCAGGTCTGAGTAACTTCCTTGGAGCTGTAAAAAATGGAAAGACTGAAAGAACTAAGCATGGGTAGAGTGTAGAGTAACATTGTTTAAGTAGGAACAAAGACTAGATTAACATCATCCTTGTAGAGAAAAACAGGTTTAAGGTAGAATCGCAGACAAGATTAACATCATCCTTTTGGTGGGGAATACTTTACGTTGGAAGGCAGGTTAGTAAAGTGTGTAATGATTGTAGTCAATACTCTTTTGGATCCACCTAGGAGTTCCTTTACGCTGCATCGGTGACTGTCTCACCAACAAGAGACTATTGGTGAGTCCTTGTGTATCTTGAACAGATTCATTACATCTTAGGAATTTGCTCGATAAACCTGTATAATCAACAATTTCTGTAATTGTCACATGAATGAGATAATCTTTACAATTGAATAAGACATTGTATACGAATGAGATGTTAGTAAGACATGTGCATTGTTAATGGATTACTCAAATAAGATGATCAGTCCACTTTGTCGTAGATATTTGAATTGTTGATGGTGATGAAACAGATTATAAGGGCAGTTGGGCAAGGGGTTATTTGTCTCTATAATCTCTAACAACATCATAATTTACCGAAGGATCCAATATTTGATCTGAGTGACTGAAAACATTACGCGTGATTGGTTTGTAGTATAAGATATAGAGAATATATAGTTCTTACCAGCTTGAGACCAATTTCTATAAAGAGATCAAGACACAGGAGATGAGATGATACCAAGCAATGTGAGTGCAACTATTTAGTTGAAAATATAGAAACAATCACATGAACAAAGGAAAACGACCTTACACGAATTCCATATTAATTCTGCATGTGCATAGTTAATGAAGGTTTATCGACCTTAGAGTGGGTATACAAAAGGTTTGATGTGATGAAACACTCATAACCCAATTTCCATAATACATTTATTGAAGAGAATGATCTATCACACTCAAATCCTTCAAACTTGTACATCATTCAATACCCCACATCTTTGAAATCTGAAAGGAAAAACAAATTTATGGTAGGCACCAAGGACAATCATACTTCCCTTACAATTACAGTAGTTGCGCAGAATGGTTCCTTAGGAATTTTGGTAAAAAAAAATCCAGTCCAACTGTTCAAGTACTTTGTTGGTCTTGGTGAAATTGGTTCTATGCCAGAATCCAAGCTTTCTGGAAAAAGATAACTGCGCTGAGTGGATCAGATTGGTATACAAACCTCAGACTTTATAATGGCTTTCAGAGAGAGAGAGAGAGAGAGAGAGATAGAAAGAGATGAGAAATATGGATTTGTGGCTACAAATAAAACTACACCCATGTGATCACTTTCGAGTTTAGCCGCCAATTTATTCTTGTATTTAAATTGTATGAAAGTGACACTTTTATACCCTTGCGAAAATATTTAACTTTCTTTAGAATTGAGGGTAGTTTGGTAAAGTTAAGATTGAATTAATGAGTGATGAAAAATTGTTGAATGGTCATATGGATGAACATGTAGACCCCCACATACTGACATACCCAATATTTTTTTATTTTGAAAAAAATGGTGACATGATAATGCAATTATAGATTGGTCAGTAATCAGTATAGATTCTTGAGAGATTTTGAGTTGGTATTGGGTAGTGATCGAGAAACTAAAAGTTCTATTTAAACTGATATTACATTCCAAGAGAGTTTTGAAAGGAAGTTTGGTGTTTGCTTTTATGGTGTTTTCGCCACAAATTTGAACAAGAAAATGGATTCTAGTTTTATTATTTCATGTATGATGGATATATCATATTTGTAAATAAAAGAAGTAAGAGTACTGTTGATTCTCAATTATGGTGGAACCTGATTTAGAGAAAACTGCACCAACATCTCTTCCTATTTCTTCAAAAAAGAAACAGCTTCTGACAAGTGCCATGAAAAGAACAAGTGAATGGTTTGCTTTACTTCCCTTATTTCTTTCTCCAGGGGAAAAAAGTAGTAGTTATCTTTCTTGTGAAATGATTCTTTTCTGTGTATTTGAAGATCATATTTCAACTTTTCAACAGGATTTTCTCGCAGGAGATACCCAGTGATATAACAGTTCAAGCTGGAGGAGCATCTTTTACATTGCACAAGGTAATACTCTATTTGACTTTCATGTGTTATGGAGATCGAAAAACCAATTGTTTGTAACTACTAAGTTTAAATAGCTGAAATCAGATAGCTTTCATTCATTTCGCTTGCAATTATTATTTGATTCCTAAAGATGCACCAGAACAAGATTATCGGTATCAGTTCCGAGACTAGAAGTAATTGATTGAGTTGAATTGGATTTCAATTGCAGTTTCCCTTGGTATCTAAGTCTGGATACATAAGGAAATTAGTCTCAGGAGCAAGTGACGCTGATCTATCAGTCCTTGAACTGCCTGATCTTCCTGGTGGGACAGAAGCATTTGAACTGGCTGCGAAATTCTGTTATGGGATAAACTTTGAAATAAGTACAGACAATATTGCAATGCTTCGTTGCGTGGCAGAATATCTTGAGATGACAGAGGACTATGCAGTCGGAAATCTTGTGAGCAGAACAGATGCCTACTTGAATGAAGTAGCACTGACTAGCCTTTCAGGAGCAGTTGCTGTGTTGCATCTATCGGAAAGTCTTCTTCCAATGGCAGAGAAGGTCAAATTGATGAGTCGATGCATAGATTCCATAGCATATATAATATGCAAGGAAAGTGAACTCTGTTTGCCTGGTCGGATTGAGACTAACAATGACATTGTTCATTCTTCCTTGGCTTCTAATGCTAAAGCAATTGTAGATTGGTGGGCAGAAGACTTAACAGTTCTCAGAATTGATATCTTTCAACGGGTTGTCGTTGCAATGATAGCAAGAGGATTCAAACAGTATGCTCTTGGTCCAGTACTTATGCTTTACGCACAGAAATCTCTTCGAGGTTTGGTGAGAAACCACCCTGAAAACCAATTGAATATTAATTCCTACATTGTAATGCATCTAATATGATCACTTGGGTGCAGGAAATATTTGGTAGGGGGAGAAAGAAAATTGATCCAAAACAAGAACACGAGAAAAGAGTTGTCTTAGAGACAATTGTGAGTCTTCTTCCAAGAGAGAAGTATGCAATGTCAGTTAGCTTCCTTTCTATGCTTCTACGTGCAGCAATTTTCCTTGAGACAACAGTTGCATGCCGGCTTGATCTTGAAAAGCGAATGGGCTCGCAACTTGGACAAGCAGTGTTGGATGATCTTCTGATTCCTTCTTATTCCTTCACAGGAGACACATTATTTGATGTGGATACTGTACAACGGATTTTGACGAACTGCATGGAGTGCGAAATTGATGGAGCTCGCTTGTCCTACTCTGCAGATGATGACTTCGTCTGTCCTCCTCCAAGTGATATGGAACGGGTTGGGAAGCTAATGGAGAGTTATCTTGCTGAAATAGCCTCTGATCGTAATCTATCTGTTTCAAGGTTCATTAGCCTTGGTGAACTGATCCCAGAACAGGCAAGAGTAACCGAGGATGGGATGTATAGAGCCATAGACATCTACATGAAGGTATAATATTTACATTAAATTTTTATGACGTTCTCATTTACTTTCATTATGGATTATCAGACAAGTCGTAAAATTCTCAACCCTTGTCCATGGCCCTTACATTTTTAGTCTTCATCTTACAAATGCATTGCTTTGTGTTTTGTTAACTGTTGGAATTACTCCTATGTTCCTATCTAATGGATTGGAAAGTCATAATTTGGATGGAATCTTGTCAGTTTCTATTACAAATCTAATTCCTTCCATCATTTTTCTCGTCATAATCTTGTCAGAAATATGTGGGACAAGACAATGGTGTTGTAATCATAGTTTTAGCTATATGTAACATAATCAGTAGCAAGGTAGTATACAATAATCCTATAAAGCGAGAGGTGTTATTGTGTGGAGGTATTCTAATAGTTGGGCTTGACTATAATTATTTGCAGGCTCACCCTGCTTTAAGTGACATGGAGAGGAAGAAGGTTTGCAGCTTGATGGACTGTCAGAAACTTTCACGTGAAGCCTGTGCTCATGCAGCTCAGAACGATAGGCTTCCTGTTCAGACTGTCGTTCAGGTACTTTATTATGAGCAGCAGCGCCTCCGAGATGTCATGAATGGCAGTCTTAGCGGAGGGGAATCTCCTCTTATACCTCCCAAAGTGGATCTTTATTCTGAGGATAACAATCCGGCCCCAAATGAGCTGTCAAAATTACGAAGAGAAAATGAGGATCTTAAAATAGAGTTGGCCAGAGCACGGATGCGAATCAAAGAACTTGAAAAGCTGACAGTAAAAATTCCAATAGTAGGTATTCCAACCCCATCTTCTGGTAAACCCCCATTACCTCGAAAGTCTCTTATTAACTCTGTGTCGAAAAAACTTGGGCGTCTTTACCCCTTCGTGCGAGCTGATGGACCTTCTGATTCTAAGGGTAGAACAAAAGTCAGCAGAGATCGACGGCATTCCATTTCCTAGTCATATATAATTTTTACATCTGTACATCGAATTCTGGTTGATTGGAAGAATACTATTATGTGTTGCTTTTGCTTGTTGCAATTCAGAGAAGTACTAGTAGTCACCTGCTTTCTGTTTTCTGCTTCATTCAGGTGTCTGCCTGTATATAACTAAGTTTACGACTTTTAGACATAAGAATGTTACTCTTTCAAAGAACACAAACACTCTGATATCATCTTTCTATAGGCTAAAGTGTATTACTACCATTTCGGAAATTCATGTTAACGTTGGGCATCTGGATAAGTCCCGAGTAGGCGAGTACTGGTCTACCTTTTCTCATCTGTCTCCCCTGTTTATTAATAGTGTGCTAAAAATATTGGTTTAACAAGGTGGTCGCCTTGCTTGCACCTTGGGTTCTCTCAGTGATACGCCTAGCTAGGATTTCACCGAGGTGCTATATAAAGTATGTTAGCCTCTTTTAGTCTTTGATTGCCTTAGCGCGCACACTTTGGCAAATCAGTGATAATGATTAAATGATGAATCACTGGTTCAGCACATATAGTAGTTCTGTAGTTGTCATAATTTAAAAAATTGAAGATCATCCATTAATAACAGAGGTAAGAAGTCTGCAGAACTAAGATTATCTACAGATTGGAGCAGGACAATGTCATATGGTTGCCATCTCCCTCTAGGAACTTGCATATAAGGCCCTTTCTCCAGCTCTACCTAAGGTCAAATGTCATACTCTTCTCTGGAATAAACTTGTTATTCCAAGGCACTCATTCTCTGCTTGGCAACTTCTGTCAGACTGCGCCTTCCAACACGACAATCTCTGCAATAGAAAGATCTTGCTATCAACTTCTTGTGTCTTCTATCACTGTAGCAGCTAGGAAAACTCTTAAACATTTATTCTTTGAGTGCCTATATATATACTTTGGAGGTTTGGATTCACATCAAGGATATGTTGGGAATCTAATAAGTTTAACTAGAAATACTGACAGGCCATGCATGAGCATTTTCAAAGCTTGTACTTGCAGGCATATAACATCCAGATCATGGTGGGTTAGTGGGTGCTCTTATATAAATTACCTTTCAAGTTTCAAATAGTAACCAAACAGTGTGTTGAGTTATTGGGTGCTCTTATAGAAATCATCTTTCAAATAAGTGAATAACCAAACACTTGGAGCTAACAAGTAACAACCAACAACCAACTTTCATACTTGTTGAGGGCGGACAACACAAGAAGTTCTCAACTTTTGTTTTCTACAATTCAATTTCCTTTGGAGTCTTTCTTGAAATTTATCTGAAAATGATGAATCAATCTCTTTCAAAACCCTCAATTCCTTCAATTCCATTCTCATCTACAAAACCCAAATCTTTAATTTTCTTTTCTCATCCAAAACAAAGTGTAATCATTAGATCAAAACTTGTTGATTCTGATAATGAAGTTGTTCAATCATCGAAAACCCAATCTTCCAATTCCAAGTTATTTGAATCTGAGAATGGGAAATCTTCAAAAGGTCCATATCCTGGTGGTGGAATGGGGGTTTATACAGGACGAGATCCTAATGTTAAAAAACCAGAGTGGTTGCGGCAAAAAGCACCTCAAGGAGACAAGTTTCAAGAGGTTAAAGAATCGTTGTCGAGGTTAAAGCTTAATACTGTTTGTGAAGAAGCTCAATGTCCCAATATTGGAGAGGTGAGTGAGAAAAAAACTAAATTTTTTAACTCTTCTGTGAATTGGTTTTTTTTTTTATTTGTGAAAATATTTTTCATTGAGTGAATGCAAATATAATGCAAGGTTTTTGTTTGTTTTGATAATTCTATGGAATTAATAAGTGTTGTTGTGTAGTTTCATGTACATTTTGCAAAAAAGAAGAAGGTATCCCATTGTTGTTAATTTGTTACGCAATGAAATAGTGAGAAAGAAAATAAGAAGAACCTTTACAGGATTCTTGTGTAAACAAATTACTAAAAAAGAAAAAATGTTGAATCTAGGAACCAAAACCTTTCTCTATAATAACCACTTTTTTTTCTCTCTAAAAGGGCTACGAACAATATCTACCAGGGAAAGAAAGGGCATGTTGATGATAGCTGAGTTCTACAGACAAATATAATCTGTTTTGTTAAGGTTAGAGTCTTGAGTGCTGTGGACTTTACCTCTTGCTACTTGACTGCTTCCTCTAATGATAAGAACCTCTGGAGTGAGTGAGCATTTGTTTCACAACGTGTGGAGTGGCTCTACATGTAAGG
Source organism: Thalictrum thalictroides (assembly GCA_013358455.1). Lineage (NCBI taxonomy): Eukaryota > Viridiplantae > Streptophyta > Magnoliopsida > Ranunculales > Ranunculaceae > Thalictrum > Thalictrum thalictroides. Next base: position 7,533 of record JABWDY010000939.1, on the reverse strand, counting down.
TAAAACCTAAAGTCATTGACAGTGAGGTATAAATTTTTTTCAAGGGAGAAATGCAAGGGTTAGAATGCCATTCTTGAGGCCTTTGGCTGCAAATGGCCTGAAGTTGATTTAATGTAATCTAGTGATAAGAACCTCAGGAGTGAGATTTATTTCACATGATTGGGGGTGGCTTTAAATATAAATAATACTAAAGTCGGGATTGAGGATCTTATTTTTTTTCTTAGGGGAAATGCAGGGGTTAGAAACCCATTCTCAAGTGAGCCCTTGGCTGCAAGTGGGTTCGTTTTGCAGGATGTAATTTTTTTTTTTCTTTTGCAGTGTTTTCATTTTCTTAATTTTCCTTATTGTTTCATTTTTATCATGCAATGAAGGAAGTCTCCTCAATCCTTAATATCTTTAGTCTTTACTGGCTACCTTCCAACTTCCTCCCACCCAGGCATAAGAATAGTTACTTAGTTTAAAGTGAATATGATGATATATAACTTTTCCTTAATTTTGTTTCCTTTTCTCTATTCTTTAGATGTGGTGCTGTGCTTTTTGAAAATTTATTGAGATTTTGTTTAACAGTGTTGGAATGGAGGGGGAGATGGTATTGCAACGGCAACAATCATGCTTCTAGGGGATACTTGCACCCGCGGTTGCAGGTTCTGTGCTGTAAAAACTAGCAGAAATCCAGCACCACCAGATCCAATGGAACCAGAGAACACTGCCAAGGCAATTGCAAGCTGGGGGTAATTTTCTTATAGTTTCCTTTTAAGTTTATCCAACACCGAAGAGCTGTATTTAATTCCTTCTAGGGGATATATGTGCATTTTTTTTTAATCGATTTGAATACCATTTTTCTATGCAAGAAAAGGCACTCCGCTTTCTGATCACTGTTTCTGTGTGTCAGTGGTAATTTATTTTTTCAGCCATATATTTCAGTTTTCCTTTTTCGTTAAGTCTTCTCTGCACAGTTGAAGACCATCTCATTTTTCTCTCTCTTATTTGTCACTGAAACTACTCCCATGTTTTGACAAATGCACACATTGTGAATTTCTGACTTTGGTCGGGTATTTGTTTTGCATCTATTTACCTCCGAATCCCATACAGTCAAAACTCAAAAGTTGATGTCCATAAAACTAACTCTTTACTTTAAACTATTAATAAATAATAGGCTTGCTGGAAGAATACTCTCTATAAACTCAAACGCATGTTTGACAATCACCCATTAAATTCATATTGATAAATATTTTATGTTTACATTTTTGTGTACATAGGAATTCAATGTATAGTTCTGTTTGTGTGATATAGTATTTAGCTAGTCATGATCACAATGATTATGTTGAAGATTTGTGTGGTGATGGTGAGGTCCGTCAAGTGGCAGTGGTGATGGTTGTATTATTGTAGATTTAGGTAATGGCAAGACAATGACAATTCTGGTGGTAGGCGATGGTGGTGGATTATTCTAGTGGAGTGTTTTTGATAAAATTGTGATGGAGCGGTAATGATGGAATTAGTGGTGTTGGTCGTGGGGCAGGAGTTTTTGGTGGCACTGCAGGGTGCTGATAGAAGTGTCAATATCAATTATTGTGGTGTTCACGGTTGTGGGAGTGGTCAAATGGTGGTGAACCGTGGAAGTGTTGGTGATGGTGAGAATGACAAAGTGGTAGTGGTGTTGTTAATGCGTGTGTTGTAGTCAAGGTTGAAAATGCCGAAAAATGGCGAATATCCGGTTTTTGGAATACCGAAATTTTCAACCGGAATATACCGGCCCTTTGTCGGAATGGTGAGGTGGCATATATCGGAATTTTCCGGAATATTCCGTGGAATTTCGGTTTTTTGGTGTGATTTTCAATATGCTTGTTGTTTTTAAGAAATTTACCATTTTTGCCATTTATTTCTTCAAAATAAATCTTGGAATTCAGTGTGGCTTGAACTCTAGACCTCCCACTTGGTTATTTATTTATGTTCTAACTTCTAAACAATAGAGCTATGAATACTTGTTGTTATAAATCAAGGAATTTTACTATAACTATAAGTCTATAACTATTGTTTGATTGAAATAAACAAACTTTATATCA
>JABWDY010000922.1:2888-13157 GCA_013358455.1 Thalictrum thalictroides | reverse complement strand
GTTGTAAAAGTAAAAGACATAATTAAAAGACAAGAATATAAAGATAAAAGATTAAATTGCATGAAAAGTAAAGATATGATTGAGAAGTAAAGAACTTGAACTTGAAAAGTAAATAGACTTGTATTATAATCAATGGAACTTCTTCTTCAACATAAAATAAAGTAAAAACCTAACTTGGTACTTCAATTTAAGATTAAAGCACAATGAATTTCGTGGCTCTCTTCTCCTTATATAGGGAGGAGTCCTTCTAACCCTAGAACTCCTTGAAAATTGCTAGAAAAGAGTTTGTAATTTATTGAATAACTTGTATGAAGTTTCTGGAGCTGAAATTTGGTGGAGATCTTAGTAAAACAACGTGGAAGATTCAGTAAAAATCTTAGGTCTAAATTCCTATTAGAAACACGACTTCCAAGAAGCCCAAGAGGCTCAAAAACAGTCTACAGAAACTGGGTCTGACAGGTTTTGATGAGTCTTTTTGTCCTGATTCCATCTCTGTTTTATATGATCTATCTTAACCGTTTTGAAGTAGGAAGTGAGAGCTTTCCAATGCCTATTTGTGCTTCAAAATCCGTGCTCTCTAACCCTTTCGTTTAATTGCATCAAGTTGGCTACTTGAAACTGCCTTTTTACCGCATTTTGCTTCCTTTTAGCTTTTCCGGGCGAAATGCACCTATAAACACGTAATTCTAACAATACCAAGCATATCATATCACTTTATATCATAACTTGGGATAAATATACATTATTAAGGGGATATATTTACACTTTTGAGTGCTTATCAAGGGCATAATGGTCAGTTCACATGTAATGTATGATATGAATCCTTGTATTTGTCCTAAGTTATGTTTTGAGAGTACTCGTTGAAGCCTTGGAGCTGAAGACCTCAAGATGTGACGTGCACGACAACACACAGTTTTAGGAAAATGAAGGTAGTACACTTTTTGCCTCCAGTCGATTGGACTATGAAGGTTTGCTCTCCAGTCGACTAGACTTTTAATGTATTTTAAGCCTCTTTGCCTTCAATCAACTGGGTAACGGGATTTTTCCTTTTTGGGCCTTTTTCAAGCGTTGATTCAAGCAAGCCCAAGTCTCCAAAACCCTAGGTTGGTAAATTGATTTTGATCAACGCATCTATTTGCTTTTGGGAGTATAAAAGCAACACATAGAGTTGTAGAACACAAGGATTTGGTATTGGCTTTCCTAGATGAAATCAAGCTATTTGAGAGAAATACATCCATATTCTTCCCTTCACTCAAGCAATTGATTCCTATTCTTTTGAGAGTTGAGTGATTGTGTTATTGGGTGTTATTATAAACCCAAGGTGATCTTTTTCAAGAGTTTCTCATTTGTCCATTGAGAGGATTCTAGAGAGAAAAACCCCATCTTTGTTCTTGAAGCAAGTTGGTGATAAACCCTAGATTTTGAATTTAGGTTAGGGTGATTGTGACTAAACCGTACTCCTCAAACCCAAGTGGTGGAAACTTGGTTACGAGCTAAGGGAATTGTTCCTACAACTTTCAAGTTTGTAAAACATACATCATAGGGAAGTGGTGTAGAGTGTTAGGAGGCTAGTCTAAGCTTTGTGTTTTCTTAATACAAGGAAGTAGTTGTAAATGTTATATCTTGTGAATTGTGACAAATAAGGCCGGACAAAATAATCATTTCACATGTATTATAAGTGATGAGTTCTTGTAACAGTCCTATGTCTTTGTTTTGAGTGTGCCTGTATAGTTTCGGAGCTGAAGACCTCAAGACTTGACGCGTGCGGCAACAACCGGGATTGACAAAATTAAGGACCAAAGAAGGTTATTTGATTTTATACAGTCATTCGACTGACCTTTTGAGATCATCCCTACCCTACTTCATCAGTCGACTGACCATTTAATCTTTTTTATTGATTTTGGTCTTCAATCGACTGATTGACGGGCTGAAGGTGTTTTGGGGTCTGATTCAGTTCTATATCTTCCAGCCCACTTCTCCAAAGTTGTTTTTTGGTCAACAAACTTGGCCGAATGGATCGCTCTTAGGAGTATAAAAGCAACACTACAAGCTAGAGAACACAAGGATTTGGTATTGGCTTTCCTAAGAAACAAGAGGCAAGAACCCAAGCTTTGAAATCAACCTATTTGAGATAAATCCATCTATCTTCTTCCCTTCACTCACGCAATTGATTCCTATTCTTTTGGGAGTTGAGTGATTGTGTAATTGGGTGTTATTATAAACCCAAAGTGAACTTATTAAGTGTTTTCTCATTTGTCCTTTGAGAGGATTGTAGAGAGAAAAACCCATTTCTTATTCTTGGAGCAAGTTGTTGAAAACCCTAGATTTGCGAATCTAGGTTAGGGTGATTATGACTAAACCCTACTATCAAACCCAAGTGGTGGAAACTTGGTTAGGAGCTAAGGGAATTACTCCAACAACTTTCAAGTTTGTAAAACCAACATCATAGGGAAGTGGTGTAGAGCGCTAAGAAGAAAGCCTAAGCTTTGGGTTTTCTTAATACAAAGGAAGTAGCTTGAAGAGTGGATGTAGGTACACCTTGCCGAACCACTATAATCTTGGTGATGTGGTTTGCTTTCTTTGTCTTTAAGTTTACATTTATGCCTTGGTTGTTTGATAGTTTAGATTCTGTACAAGTCATCCTACCAATCTTCTAGTTGGTTGTATTGTTGGAGAGGAAAGGGTGAGAGTACCTCTTTCTCTACTTACCCCCTCACAATCCACAAAACCCTAGAACTAGGATTGGGATCTCTTAGTTTAAAGGATTGAGTGAGTTCTTTCTTTCTTAATCCTAAGTGAACAAGAACCCAAGGACTAGTAGATTGGTTAGTAGTTGATTGTTGAGTTTACAACTATCTTACATTGCTTTCATTTTATATGTTGTTTGCTTGTTGGTTATGCATACTTGTAGATAGATTACCTTTGGGTTGCTCTTTTATTCCGCATTTGTTTATCCATTAGCTTATCTGTTTTATCTGTCTTTCTGGTTTGTGAATCACATAGCTTGTGGTTTTAAAAAGGGACTATTCACCACCCCACCTCTAGTAGTTGGACACCATTGTATAGATTTATCAATTGGTATGAGAGCGGGTTACTCACAAAAGGTTTCAAAACTTGAGTAAAAGATCCGCACGATGATGTCCACTACCGAGGGCAACACTGTGAACAAACCACCTCTCCTTGACGGAAAGAATTACACCTTTTGGAAGTCAAGGATGAAAATCTTTCTTAAGTCCTTGGACCCAAAATGTTGGTATGTTGTAGAAAATGGTTATGCTGAACCCACAATCACCTCCACTGTTGTTGGTATGAAAAAGACCTCTATTACTCCCATTGATACATGGTCTCAAGCAGAAAAGGACCTTAAGCATGCAAATGCTCGGGCCTTGAATGTTATTAGTTGTGGAATTTCCTTTGAGGAGTTCAAATCAATCATGACTTGTGAAACCACCAAAGCGGCTTGGGATATTCTGGAGCTATCTCATGAGGGCACTTCACAAGTGAAAGACTCTAAGCTCCAGATGCTCACAAGCCAATTTGTGCACATGAAAATGGAGAGAAATGAAACCATTGGAGATTTCTGGTTGAGATTTCAAGACTAAACTAATTCTATGTGGGGTCTTGGTCAAGAAGTTGATGATTCCATGATCGTCCGTAAAATCCTTCGCTCCCTTCTTGATAAGTTTAGTCCTAAAGTAACAGCCATAGAGGAAGCGAAGGATGTAGGCAAACTTGACCTAAAAGAGCTTGTTGGTTCCATACAGACTTTTGAGCTCAAGATAGCTCCTCGTGCTTCTCGGGAAAACCTGAAAAGACTATAGCTTTTAAATCCACTATTTCTGATGACTCTAATGATGATCTTGCTTTGATGGTCAAATGAATGGGTAAGATCTACAGGAAAGGCAGAAACTTCATGAAGAATCATTCTACATCATTTCCTTCCAATGACAAGAATTCAACAAAGTTTGAAAGAAAGAAAGGCAAGGGTCAGATGACAAGAAATGCTATACATGTGGAGGAGTTGGGCACATATCTACAGTATGTCCCAATAACTACTCTAGTCCCAAAGCAATGAAAGCTTAAGCAGGTTCTGATTCAGATATAGAGAGTGATTTTGATTCTTCAGATGACGAGGATTCCACCTCCAAGAGAGCTCTAATGGCTATCTCTCATTCTCAGCCGGAGTGTGAGACCACAAGTCGGGAAAGTGAAGATAGTGACCCTGAATGTGATTCTGAAGATGGAGATCTCCAGTCAGCCTACAATGAAATATATGAAGAATATAAGAAGGCGGCAAAGAAAATGGAAATCAACAGGGCTAAATTCAATGATCTGAATGACAAGTGTCAACTTCTTCAAGCAGACAAAGATGGACTTCAAGTTCAAGGTACAAACCACAAGTCCTCTGTACAATCTATCTCTAATGAGAAGGTGATTCAATCTCAGGAGTTGAAGCAAATGAATATATCTATAGAAAAATCTACTTCAAACTCTGAGACACTGAATCTAGACCATCTTCTGATGGTGTCTAGGAATACTCATGACAAGACCGGACTAGGATACAGGGCTGCCAAATAGATACAAACTTCTGTAGCAGGACAAGGCATGATTCAACAACATAGAGTCAGGAGTTATTACTTCTGTGGTCAGCCTGACATATTCGGAGATTCTGCAGGAAGAGACGAGCCAATAAGAAGATCAACAGAGAGGTTGACTAAGGAGAACAATGGCTTCACTTGAGGCCAAGAAGAAAAATCTTGAACTCCTAATCAACAAGTCCTCTACAGAGAAAATCATTAAAGTATGGCGACCAAAGAAACTAAGTATCTCTACTAGCTCAGCTAATACTCTTGTTGAGCATCTTGAGAGTCCTGACACTCCACTCAGCACTGATGACAGAAAAACAACTACTTGCCTAGCATTCATGGCTAGAATTTCTCATAAAGGAAAGGAATGAAATAGAGTCGAGAGTTTCAGAGAATGTCTATTATGTTGAAGGAAATGAAGTGGAAAGTGACTACTATGAGAAAGCTAAGGATGAAGTGTACTGAGAGTGCTATGACCTGACCAAACAACTTAGTCAACTTAAAGTCAAGCATAAGGATCTTCTGGAAGAACTTACTAGTGTACAAGATGATCGAGAAGAAGCACATCTCATGACTGATATGTTCATTGGGGAACTAACTAGACTTAAAAAAGTAAATGATCGCTTGAAGGCTGAGCTAAGACATAAAGTCTCTATCTTTGGGAGTCTGTCATCCAAGCATCATTCTATCACTTCCAGAAGACGTGTACATCCATCAAGCTTGGATGTCTCAGGTATCTCAGATGAACTTCTATGTAACATGGTCGATGAGAGCCTTCATATTGCTATGAGTAGATATGCTCAATCGATTCCTAATTCTTACATTAGAAAGCATATATATACCCCATGTCCCTTCTAGTTCATGAGAACTCACCTTAGGGTTTTCTAGTACTTATGTACCAAGTGGACCCATTAACCGAACTACGAGGTGTCTGATCCCCTATACCCCTTTGCATATAGGGTTTAAAGAAGTTTGAAAACCGAAGTGAAGAAAAAGGAAGAGCAAATATCTTTTTAAAAACCGATGAAGTCGGTTAAGGATCTGTAAAAGCCACGTTCATGCACACGGTCAGTCGACTGATCCTTTGATAGAAAGTGACTTTTAAACTGTCAGTAGACTGATCCTTTGATACCATGTAACCTCTATATAGTCAGTTGACTGAAGGCATAGTACATTTGATTTTCCAAACTTCTCGACATTTCTCCCAACTTGATGTACATTGTTCAAAACATTCTTCCAAACACTGTAACAGTTCAAAACCATCTATACTGCATCATCATTTTGGCATTCAAGCACAGATTACAACCATGTCTCAAATCCATCGAAATTTGATCAAATCCTCTAGATTTTGCAAGAAAGTGCCGATCAATATATCTCTTAGTCACGTACAACTTAAATCCATCAAATGGAGATATTTTTCATGCTTGATAGGTTACACACATTGGATCTCAGCTTTGGAGTCATCTTGGACACACAACCAATGCATGCAACAAGATATTGTGCAACAAGAACACATACAAGTATGGTATAGCATGAGCATGATCACAAGATATAACATAAAAAACACAACATGCTAACATGCATAAACGAGATGTAACAAGGAAAGCACTTATGACCACATTGATCAAAAAAATTCACCAACATGAGAAGTGTGCCCATCACATATGAATTAGTATGATCTCCAATCATGCCTCAACCATGCCAACCACAAAGATACACGTGGTTTTCATTCGTGTTGATGACATGCCGACCACTTCCATTGATGTTCACTCACACTTATCATGCTATTGAACTCATAGATCATGGTATTCACACACATAAGATACACCAACTATACCAAGGGCATGATAAGAATACCATAGCAACATGGGTAACACTTTCATATCATGGTGAGACCAGACATAAGATTGGATTTACTTTAAGCTCATGAGTTTCCTGTTACCTGAAACAATTAAGATAAAATGTGAAGCACTGAAAACAACTATAAGCAATACTACTAAATAAGTAAAACTTTTAAAAAGGCATCGCACTACTTGTCTCAAACAAGTAACTGCCTACGTACCCCAAACAAGGATATATGAAGGGGTATAGGGGATCAGACGCCTCGTAGTTCGGTTAATGGGTCCACTTGGTACACAAGTACTAGTGAACCCTAAAACAAGTTCTCGTGAACTAGAAAGGAGATGGAGTATACAGTTGCTTCCTTATGTAAGACTTAGGAGCAATATCTAATCAGGGCAATATGAAGGCTCTTATCGATCATGTTACATAGAAGATCATCTGTGATACCTGAGAAATCCAAGCTTGATGGATACACATGTCTCATGGAAGTGAAAGAATGATACTTGGATGGCTAATATCCAAATGTAGAGACATGAAAGATTTGATGTTTTAGTTCAGCCTTCAAGCGATCATTTCCTTCTTTAAGTCTTGCTAGTTCACCAGTGTACACATCAGTCATAAGATATGTTTCTTGTCGATCATCTTGTACCCTAGCAAGCTCTTTCAAAAGATCCTTATGTTTGACCCTTAGTTGACTTAGCTGTTTGGTCAGGTCATAGCATTCTCGGTACACTTCATCATTAGCTTTATCATAGTAGTCACTTTCCACTTCAATCCATTCAGCATAATAGACATTCTCTGAAACTCTCGACTCTACTTCCTTTCTTTTTTTAGAAATTCTACCTATGAATGCTAGGCAAGTGTGGTGTTTCTGTCATCAGTGTTGAGTGGAGTGTCAGGACTCTCAAGATGTTCAACAAGAGTATTAGCTGAGCTAGTAGAGATGCTCAGCTTCTTTGGTCGCCATACTCTAAAGATTTTCTCTCCAGAGGACTTGCTGATTAGGAGTTCAAGATTTTTCTTCTTGCCCTCAAGTGAAGCCACTAAGTCAGTCTCTCTGTTGATCTTCTTGTTTGCACGTCTCTTCCTGCAGAATCTCTGAATATGTCCAGGCTGACCACATAAAAAGAAACTCCTGACTCTTTGTTGTTGAATCATGCTTTGTCCTACTACAGAAGTTTGTGTCTCTTTTGCAGCCCTATATCCTAGTCCGGTCTTATCATGAATATTCCTAGACACCATTAGGAGATGGTCAAGATTCAGTGTCTCAGAGTTTGAAGTTTACTTCCCAATAGATATCTTCATTTGCTTCAACTCCTGAGATAGAATCTCTTTTTCATCAGAGATAGATTGTAAAGAGGACTTGAGGTTTTTGACTTGATCTTGAAGTCCATCTTTGTCGATTTCAAGTGCTTGACATTTGTCATTCAGATATCTGACTTTAGCTCTGCTAATTTCCAGTTTCTTAGCCGCCTTCTTAAATTTTTCATTTATGTCATTGTAGACCGACTGGAGGTCTCCATCTTCAGAATCACATTCAGATTCATTATCTTCACTTTCTTGACCTGTGGTCTCACACTCAGGCTGAGAACGGGAGATAGCCATTAAAGCTCTCTTGGAGGTGGAATCCTCGTCATCTGTAGAATCAAAGTCACTCTCTGTATCTGAATCAAAACCTACTATAACTTTCATAGCCTTGGGTCTAGAGGTGTTATTGGGACACACTGTGGCTATGTGCCCAGTTCCTCCACATGTATAACATTTCTTGTAATCTGATCCTTGCCCTTTCTTTCTTTCAAACCTTGATGAATTCTTGTCATTTGAGTTGAATGATGTAGAGTGATTCCGCATGAAGCTTTTGCCTTTCCTACACATCTTGTAAATGTTATATCTTGTGAATTGTGACAAGCAAGGGCAAAACGGATATTTCACATGTGATGTAATATTATGAGTCCTTGGTATTAGGTCTAGTTCTTGGTGTACAAGTGTCCGGAAGGCTTCGGAGCTGAAGACATCAAGAAATGGACGCAATCGGAGGCAACCGAGCACAACCGGGAAAAAACCGAGTCAAGCAGGTAGGTCAAGCAGACAGGACAAGCAGGCAGCTGAACTTATTGGAGTCAACTGAAAGCTAATCAGAGAATGACAGCTCATAAGGTCAGTCGACTGACCCTTTGATGGGTAAGATGACTTTTAAGGTCAGTTGACTGACCCTTTAGTGGCAGATCAGTAAATATAAGTTCAGTCAACTGACTGACGGGATCTTGGTCTTTTTCAGCCCGGTTTGGTTCTTTTTCTCCCGGTTTTCCTGGTCAAAACCCTTGTTGGTCAAATGACTTTGACCAATGAATCTATTAGGGTTTTGACTATAAAAGGAACACAACAAGATGGTTTCATCAAGGATTTTACTTATTTCTTCAAGAGCTTTCAAGAGACAAAACCCTAGCTTTGTGAGAGAGGCTTCAAGAGATAAATCAATCATCTTCCTTCCATTCACTCAACCCAATACTTTCTATCATCTTGAGAGTGAGTGAATGTGTTAATGGGTGTGTTATAAACCCATAGTGAGCTTCAATTTCCTTCTCTATCTACTCATTGAGTGAGTTCTTCAAGAGAGAGAAAAACCCCAAATTGTTCTACAACAAGGTTGGTGAAACCATAGATCCGTGGATCTAGGTTAGGGTAATTGTGACTACACCCTACTACAAATCCAAGAGGTGGAATATTGGTTGAAGGCTAAGGGACTTGTCTTCATTTCTTTCAAGTTGTAATCCAACACTAAAGGGATTGGTGTAGAGCTAGAGGAGGTTCACCTTAGCTTTGGGATTCTTAATACAAAGGGAGTACTTGAAGAGTGGATGTAGGTTTCATTGGCTGAACCACTATAATCTTGTTTTGTGTGGTTTGCTTCCTTTACTTTAGTTTCCCTATAACTTTTTGTTGTTTGTTTGTTATAAATCTCTACATCCCATCAAACCAATCTTCTAGTTGATTTGTATTGTGGTAGAGGAAAGGGTGAGAGTGCCTCTTTCTCTACTCACCCCCTCAACTCCATAACAAATCAATAACTAGGATTGGATCACTTAGTTCATTGATTAAGGTTGATTTATTCACCTTAGTCTAGTCGAACAAGTATCCAATGACTAGGAGGTTGTGTTGATGCTTAGTGTAGAGATTGATAACTAACTCCTTTAGTTTACATCGTGGTATTTTATATACTTGTTGGTTTCACTTCTTGTATGAAACTTAAGATTGATCTTTTTATTCCGCACTTAGAATATCTTAAACATATCTATTGTGACAGTTCATCTCTGTTAAGTGACTGTTTGTCTCTGTTTGAGTTGTTGGGGGTGATCTTTGTTAGTTATTGGACACCATTGTGTAAGGAATATCAATTGGTATCAGAGCCGAGTTGTTCATTCAAGGTTTAAACACCTGAGAAAAAGATCCATACACAATGAGGTCCACAACAGAGGGAAGTGCTGTGAACAAGCCACCCTTGTTTGATGGTAAAAATTATACTTTCTGGAAAGCTAGGATGAAAATGTTCTTGAAATCACTTGATCCCTTGTATTGGGATGTGGTAGAGAATGGTTTTGCAGGACCTACCTTCACCTCAGTAGTTAATGGCGAGATTGTCACTTCACTGGCACCTATTGACACATGATCAGCCGCTGATAAAGCCAGATGTCATGCTAATGCAAAATCAGTAAATGCAATCAACTGTGGCATTTCACCAGAAGAGTTCCAAGTCCATTATGACCTGTGAAACAGCTAAGGAAGCTTGGCATATCCTGGAACTCTCTCATGAAGGAACAACCTAAGTCAAGGATTCCAAGCT
>JABWDY010000899.1:17856-33778 GCA_013358455.1 Thalictrum thalictroides | reverse complement strand
ATTAATGATTAATTATATTTTCTAGTCCCCATGATCTCTTTTACCAGTTTATTTATGTTTAATTGCTAGAAAGTGGTGAGTTTGAGGATGTCACAGTATGAAATCATGATATACTATCCATATATCAAATCATTACAGACTAACTTATTGTTTATATTGATTTTTCTTGAATTAGGAAGATGCTCAAGAACTTGTTTCCCGACTGTTAAAGCTGTTGATGCATAATGATAAGTATGGGGAACGTCGTGGGGCAGCTTTTGGACTTGCCGGTGTTGTAAAAGGATTTGGAATTTCATCCCTGAAGAAATATGGTATTGTCAGTGTTTTACGAGCAGGTCTGGAAGACAGGTTTGTTCTTATATCTTTTTTTCTACTGTATGCTGTGGACTGAACGTACAATTTATTTGGTTAACTTCTTACTTCTGTATCTGTACTTTAGTCAACTGCTATAAATAGAATTGCTACAAGTGTATTAAACCCTAGTTACAAGTTCTCTTTATATAGAGTTGAATCATAATTTTTTTCTTTGTCCAAAGATAGCAAACCTTGGATCTAACTTTTAGGTTCACCCAGCATAACTTACTGGTCACATACCACTAATATCATCTGTATCGGACACTTAAGATCAAGGCGATAGAAGTAGAACTCAAATGGTGGCAAGAAAGCTTGACTTGGAATTAAATGTCCTAACATTCTCATAAATCCCAGCACCTCCTGTTAAAGAAACGCGAAAACAATGATTCTGGACCAATTTGATGTTGAGGTTTGAAGTTTTTTCGCAGTGTAGCAGTATAACACTATAACCTATGAAGAAGATAATACAAGTACTGGCTATCAAATTGCAGATGTCGAACTTTTGTATGAATTGGAGCAGTATTGCACATTAATAAATCCTCAAAAAGGGTTTAAAATGATCATATAACACAAAAGATACTAAGGCATGCTACAAGTTCTTTTAGTTTATAGACATATATTTTATAAATGGAATTCCTGTAATATTTATTAAAATAATTCAAGTGAATATCTATGAAGTGAAAAACCAGGAAGATCTTTAGATATTTGACTTTATAAGAAATTGATCTCTAATCACTAATCCCATTTACTTTCTTGAGCAGCTTCCGACAGAAGTTCTATTGTTCTTTATTAGTTAAAAAGAAAAAAGAACAATTCTAGGCTTCACATATTCCTTTTTTAAAATGTTTAAGTAATTCAAGATTGATATGGGGATAAAAAAAATCTTTTACCCCTGATATGTGTGTATGTGAAAAACAGGACACTTTACATAAGCATTTAAAACCGTGTAGATCTGAATAAAAATGAAGAATTGTACTCTGACAAAAATAGTCAACATACAGTATTTTATTTTTAGAGGTGGAAAGCTAAACCCTAATAATCTGTTTTAAATTATCTTAATATATCCCACTTCTTACTAAAGTCTTAGAACTTGTTGACATTGTTTTCTATTTTGAGCTAAGATATATCTTTCCTTTCTGTAAAGATCTCTTTCTTACAATGTTATGTAAAGTAACTCATATTATTTCTTTAGTGATAGTCTTGGACACTAGTAGTGAGCTGATTCTATAACCTAGTTTTAAACATTTAACATATGGTGTTAAATTGCAGATTTTTCTTTATTTTCAACAGGAACTCTGCAAAAGCTCGGGAAGGGGCTTTACTGGCATTTGAGTGCCTTTGTGAAAAGCTTGGGCGGCTCTTTGAACCGTATGTTTTTTTGCTGAATAAAACTTTTATTGATTTTGGAAGTAGTATCTTGAGTGAGTGAGCTCCTCATCTCCTTAAGATACATAGAAAAAACAAAATATAACGAGTCCCTACTGACTGTCTAAAACCGTTTGTGCAGAGTTTTCAGTGACATATCTGGTTATTCTCATTAATTATTTTTTTTACCTCATGTAAAGACCTTTTCATTTGGTTCAGGTACGTTATTCAAATGTTGCCATTGCTTTTAGTTTCTTTCTCCGATCAAGTTGTTGCTGTTCGTGAAGCTGCAGAATGTGCAGCTCGTGCAATGATGTCTCAAATGAGTGGTCAAGGAGTCAAGCTCATTCTTCCATCACTTCTTAAGGTGCTTGTTCCATATATATGTCAACCGCTTTATTGTTGATTGGCTATTTATTGTGGCTTGTCACATGAAACTCTAGGTGAAATAGTCCCGCAAGCTTCTTTTTGCATAATTTATTTTTTTCCGTTCATATTTCCCCAATATTTTAATTTTTCATGTATCAACTAATCTTGTATGAGATGTTCAAGGAGGCGTAGTAACAAGTCTCCATGATTGTTGTGTGTTGATAAGATCTCCTGACTGTTTGCATAGAACAAAGCGTCTGAACATGTGTAATGTCCAGGGGTTGGAGGACAAAGCTTGGCGAACAAAGCAAAGTAGTGTGCAGCTACTTGGTGCTATGGCGTTTTGTGCTCCTCAACAATTGTCTCAGTGCCTTCCTCGTATTGTCCCTAAACTCACTGAGGTATATCTCAATTAAATTATGTTCTTTTCAAATTTGCTTAGATGATTTTTGGGGTAATGTGAAGTCAAATCTTCCATTCTACAGGTGTTAACTGATACTCATCCAAAAGTCCAGTCAGCTGGGCAGACGGCCCTTCAACAGGTATAGCGAAGATTACTATTGATTTTTATGCTATATTTAATGTAGTTGGCTTTAGGTTTTGATGAAATATTAATTTACGTAAAATGGTAAAATAGTTCTCGCTGGAGACTCACAATAAATGAATCCTTTAACTATTTCAGGTTGGAAGTGTAATAAAGAATCCGGAAATAGCAGCTCTTGTTCCTACCCTACTGTTGGCTCTTACCGACCCCAATGATTACACAAAACACTCCCTTGATATTCTCCTTCAGGTAAGATTTGCCTGCATGGGTTACATCTAAATCTTCCTTTCATGTTGTAATCTGTATCTTTTCAAGAGGTCCATGGTTTAAATGGATCATCTTATATGCTCAAATTGTGACCTTTTTTATTTGGAGCAGTGTATAGTCATGACTTTTTGTAGGCTAAGGATTCACAGTAATGCAACATGTCTGATTGAAAGAGACCATGTCTCTCCTTGTACTCACTTTCACATTTATTGATTGCAGACGACTTTTATTAATTCGATCGATGCACCTTCGTTGGCACTTCTTGTACCTATAGTTCACAGAGGATTAAGGGAAAGAGGTGCTGAGACTAAAAAGAAGGCTGCTCAGATAGCTGGGAACATGTGCTCATTAGTGACAGAACCCAACGACATGATTCCTTACATAGGACTGCTCCTTCCTGAAGTAAAAAAGGTATGACTAGTCATAATGCTGTAATATCTGTTAACTTGCATAGAATGGTATATTCATCAATATCTTATTTTTGTGGTTAAACAGGTTCTTGCAGATCCTATTCCAGAAGTTCGGTCAGTTGCGGCCCGTGCTCTTGGGTCACTTATCAAAGGAATGGGCGAGGAACATTTCCCAGATCTTGTCTCATGGTTACTAGATACGCTTAAAGCTGATAATAGTAATGTTGAACGCTCTGGAGCTGCTCAAGGATTGAGTGAGGTTAGATTTCTTACCATTCTGTGTGTCTGATGTGGTTTTACTTCTTTCTTTTTGTAATGGTGTTCTGTTTGATGGGTGTGTTCTTCCCATTTTGTAGTTCCTTTTTATTTTCAACATTATTGTGTTGTTTTATATCGATTCGCCCGACTCATGTAATCTGCCTCATTTGTATGCTATGAAGCATGGACACGGACACGGGACACTGACACGACACGACACGGACACGTCGACACGTAGTTTTCTAAAAAAATTGTACAGAGAATAATACATCAGTTGAAGGCTTGAAACTGAAGCCATGGCAGTTCTGTATGGCAATACAAAGTATAAACACATCAATAACTCAATTCGTAAACTTTGGTGTAACTTAATCAAACATAAGTTGCTTAAAACCAAAGAATAAACTTAGAAATCAAAAAAAGACTTGAACTTGGGTAGTAATCACTTGCCAAAGATGAAGAGAAAGTAACAGAGAGAAAGAGACAGTAGAATATGAAGAGAGAGTAGGTGAGAGTGTGAGACCCTTGAGACTTGTGAGAGAAGATTCTAGAGATATTTTGTTTGTTTCTCACTTTCTCTTTCCACAATTATGTTTCTTTATTCTATCTCTTACCCACTTCATTTATAAAAAGAAAAATTTGTCCAGCAGTGTCCAGAAGTGTCTGGCAGTGTCCAGTTTAGAATTTTTGTTTTTTTGAATTAGGACACTTAATTTGAAGTGTCGGACACATGTCCCAGCGTGTCGGTGTCGGACACGTGTCGGACACTGGTGCGTAAGATTTAGGGAGGTGTTCGTGTTTCATAGTTTGTATGTAAACGTATTTTGACGGGACATGATGCTTGCTAGTTGTGATATAGAAATACTATGAGGAATTCAAAAGTCAATGTCAGATTCAGAAAGCATTATATTTGTGGTTTTAAATTTCTTGCCCATTGTCTTATTTATTGCTGTGATTTATGGCTATTCTTGTTTTGACTAATCAAATCTCTCTGCTGAGGCTCTCTAATTGTCATAATCATATGTTTAGGTTTTAGCTGCCCTTGGTAAGGAATACTTTGAGAACATACTGCCAGATATTATCCGAAACTGTTCTCATCAAAGAGCATCTGTACGTGATGGGTATTTAACACTTTTCAAGGTAATGAATGGCACTTGATTGGATCATCTGGACTTGGGAGCAAAAGTTACATTTATACTCCTTTCCTTTCCACCACCAAAACACGCCACTTTCTTGTTCAAGGCATGGAACAGTTATGACTTGCCTTTTAAACCAATGGTGATGCATGTCACAATAAAGTGATGAAACTGTGGTGGAAAAGTTGGGGAGCATAGGTTGAACTTTCGGTTTCGGGTGCAGATTACCTGATTTTTTGCATTATATATGTATCAGCCCTTAACAAATATAGTTTTATTCCCCCGAGTCGTAGTACATTGTTTACTTATAATACAATTTGTATATAGTATTTTCCGAGGTCGTTAGGCATCAGCTTCCAGGACTATTTGCCACAAGTGCTGCCTTCAATTTTGGATGGTAAGTGCTTTTTTCCTGATGTGTGTACTCAGCGTTATCATATACTCTTGATACTTAAATATATATATATATTTACGCAGGACTTGCTGATGAGAATGAGTCTGTACGTGATGCGGCACTTGGTGCTGGGCATGTTTTGGTAGAGCATTATGCAACAACGTATGTAAAGCAAAGGCTCAAATGTTTCATGATGTCTTTTATCTATGACATATCTCATCGTGGTGTTCTACTGACCGGACCGGTTCTGTTTGTATTTTCTCGTTGAATTAGATCACTACCACTACTTCTTCCAGCTGTTGAGGATGGTATATTCAATGACAACTGGCGCATTCGGCAAAGTTCTGTTGAACTTCTAGGCGATCTACTCTTTAAGGTAGATCCTTTTGGTTATGTTTCCCCTGTCCCTTTTAGTGTCTAAAATTACAGTTGTATTGTGTGTCTTCCAGGTTGCCGGAACCTCTGGAAAGGCAATTCTTGAAGGTGGCAGTGATGATGAAGGTGCAAGCACTGAAGCGCAAGGACGTGCTATCATTGAGGTATTGGGAAGGGATAAGCGAAATGAAGTCCTTGCTGCAGTTTATATGGTTCGGACTGATGTCAGTTTATCAGTGCGACAGGTAATGACTGGTTTGTTCTGTCGGATGCCATAAGTTATTTGTTCTGTCGGATGCCATAAGTTATTTGTTATATCTGAATCTATTTTACTTGTCCTATTTCATTTCCAGGCTGCCTTACATGTCTGGAAAACTGTAGTTGCAAATACTCCGAAGACTCTCAAGGAAATAATGCCAGTATTGATGAATACTCTAATTTCTTCTCTTGCCTCATCATCTGGTGAAAGGCGGCAGGTTTGCTTGCTATTCTATTTTGTATTTAGGGATTTTCGTTTTATCTAGTGGTTGATGCATCACAATGTATTTCTATTAGGTGGCTGGAAGAGCACTTGGTGAGCTTGTTCGGAAACTGGGAGAAAGAGTCCTTCCGATGATTATCCCCATTTTAGCTAAAGGGCTAAAAGATGCCAACACAACCAGAAGACAAGTGAGAAATGTTCTTCATTAAAACTATATCATAATATATTTCCATATAATGTTGTGCAAGCATGATTGATTTTTCATTATGAACTAACAAGGGTTGCATTTTTTATTAGTAGCTTCATAGACTAATTCTACCATATAATATCAGTTGGAGTAGATTTAGTACACACGCCTTCTCACTTGATGTTTTGCTCTAGTAAATGGACTTAAATACTTATGGATGTGATTCTTGTTAATGTGGAGCAAAGAGTTGGGTGTATGGACAAAACTCAACTATCTAAACAAATTTTGGATCTTTGAATCCATGATGAAAAGAAAAAATGGTGCGTATTGCCATGATGAAATTAGTCAGATAGCTAGATGAATTTGGGAGTTGGCAGAAAGTATATTTCAGGAAGAATGTAGGAGTGGACTTTGAAACAAAGAGTTGGTCTGATATGAGTATTTTGATATTTAAAAGTCTTTCAATGAATTTAAAAACTGTAAGAGGCATGTATGGTTTTGTGTATTAATGTGGAGAATGTAGAAAAGAGGCTTTTGAAATGAAGTAGGGGACCCTCATATACTTTGGCTCTTAACTAGTACTTCGAATACAATAAGATTTCTATGGAAAGACAAATTAAATTATGTAAAAGGCCTTGTGTTTAGAGTTGCTTGTCATAGTAAATCTATCTGGGAACAGATACTATTGCACTTTAGTTGGTTGAAGCATATTTTTATTGATTAGTCTTCTTTTTTATTGTTGGTGTTATTATTATTCTTAATTGCTTGTACTGCTACAATAATACATCACAAAAGGCTGTCTTGACAACAACAGAGCGCATACAAATACCAGCAATTCAAACGTGATGCACTGATTCTCCTGATAAAGAGGGCTAATTGACAATGATTTGACCGAAGAGAATCTGCATACTTAAAAGTTCAAATAATATTATAGACTATTAATTCCTAGCCCTTTTAAAAATATTACACAGTGAACTAACCATCAAAGATTTCATACTTAATAAAATTGGGTGAATTATGATACAAATTCGATATATCAGGTAATGTATGTTCGTGGGCAGACCATTGCTTATTTCATAGGACGATATATGCTCTTTTGATGAAAGAAACATTAAAATGTGTGTTGTGGTATCTCTACGAGTGCTTGCATATTCCAATATTCATTGTTATGATTTAATGGCAGGGAGTATGTATTGGTCTCAGTGAAGTAATGGCTAGTGCTGGTAAGAATCAACTACTGACTTTTATGGACGAACTCATCCCAACAATTCGAACTGCCCTTTGTGATAGGTTCGTTTTTTGTTAATATTTAAACAAGTCAATGGTTTTCTTTTGTCTCTTTTGCTGCGTCATTCATAATTTTTCATTGTCACTTTCTTTTGACTTTGACTAAGAATATGTTGAATGTTTGTTTCAATAGCACGCCAGAAGTGCGTGAATCAGCTGCCATGGCATTCAGCACTCTTTACAAGGTCTGTTCATGATCTTTGACTTTAAAGATGTACACTTTTGAGATAATATGCTAAATGAAAAAAATTAATCTACTAATGCAGAGTGCAGGCATGCAAGCTATTGATGAAATTGTCCCAACACTTCTTCATGCTTTAGAAGATAGCGAAACATCTGATACAGCCCTTGATGGGCTGAAACAAATATTAAGGTATGTCATTTGTATCATACTATATTATTATACAACTAAAGCGATGTGCATATGATTTATTGGTGGTACTAAGTTATTTTATCGATATTAGTGTCAGGACTGCAGCTATCTTGCCTCATATCCTACCCAAGTTGGTCCATCCCCCTCTTTCGTAAGTTATTCTTACTAGCTTTCTGGTTGTTGAACTATTTTAGAAATGGTGCTTCCCTTCTGATTGTTTCTATCATTCATCCAGTGCCTTAAATGTACATGCTCTTGGGGCCTTAGCAGAAGTTGCAGGATCTGGCCTTAATTTCCACCTCGGAACTATTCTTCCGGCATTATTGTCTGCAATGGGTGATAGTGACATGGTATGTTACCTATATCTATTTTCTTTTCCATCACTCGAGTTTGTAAGGCATTTTTTCCCTTTATTATGTTGGTACCAAACTTAAGTGGAAAATTGTGCTCTTAGGGAGAATCTATGCTTTTTGTTTTTTTGTTTATTGAAGGACTTTTTCTACAATTATTGTATGTAAGTTTGAAGTTCAGACATGTTAGCATGCATCACAAGTGCTCAACGTTAAGAAGGATCGGTTATATATGATACACAGTTATAATAGACAATACATTAGCAAAAAGAGGTGTGGCTATTATGCTATATGATATGCCTTATCCTCTTTTTCTGTAGAAGAATTTTGACTTTATTACTTATACATTTATTATATGAAGTTGCAGTTCACATCTTCTGCTTTTTGCCCTTTGTTTTATTTCAAATATGATTGGAAGCAAAGATGTTAGGCCTAAATCCTAGAGCCACTTTAGGCTCTTCATTTAGCAAAGATGTAGAGTGCAAATTATAGTGCTGTACTGTTGATTTTTAACCAGCTGATTTGGAGTTTATTATGGTAACTCAAATGTATAAATCTGCAGAATCTTCAACAATTGGCGAAGAAGGCTGCTGAAACTGTTGTTTTGGTCATTGATGAGGAAGGCATTGAGTCCCTAATCTCTGAACTTCTTAAAGGGCTTGGAGATAACCAGGTATGTATGTTAGATTATCTGTCTCTTTTTGAAGTTTGCTCGTTTCTTTTGTCATTCTCTAACTTCAACTTTTATTTTCCCAGGCTTTGACTAGGAGAGGTGCTGCCTATCTTATTGGCTACTTCTTTAAAAACAGCAAATTATATTTGGTTGATGAAGCCCCAAACATGATCTCCACCCTAATTGTATTGCTAAGCGATTCAGATCCTGCTACCGTTGCGGTAAGTCATGATAAATGATATTTTACAAATTCCAACTAGTGGTCTGCATTGCAGATGATACTGTATCTTGAATCATTTCTGCTACTCTACAGATTGCCTGGGAAGCTTTGTCTAGGGTTGTTGGCTCAGTTCCAAAGGAAGTTCTCCCAACGTATATAAAGTTAGTTCGTGATGCTGTGTCTACATCTCGAGACAAGGAGCGTAGGAAAAGAAAGGTTACTGTTGCATCTATCTTGTACTGAAATCCAGTGTCATGTACTAGTTTTCATGTTCTTCAAGTCAACTTGGCGTGTGATGAAACTATTTTCTTCTTTGGTATTGCAGGGAGGACCAGTACTCATTCCTGGGTTGTGCCTACCAAAAGCTCTTCAGCCTTTACTTCCTGTGTTTCTTCAGGTTTTGAATATTCACTGTTGAACAAATCATTATCAGCATATAATTGTTATTCTATTGAGTTGTGATACACTTTTGTCCTAGCAAATAGAAAGAGGATGTATAACTTTGGATGGTGCCGAATTTTTAATGAAATCTTGATGCAATGTTTGAAAATTCTCTTTGCTTTTGGAAATATTTATACTTGTTTAGGTCAGAGGCATATGTTTGGTTCTTTGGTTGGTCTAGATATTATATGCTCTTACATCAATTCATTCATATTCGTTATATATTTTGCATTATGCTTTCAGGGTCTTATAAGTGGTTCAGCAGAACTCAGGGAGCAAGCAGCGCAGGGTTTGGGCGAACTAATTGAAGTGACTAGTGAACAAGCACTGAAAGAGTTTGTGGTTCCCATAACAGGGTATGTAAATGGATAAATCTACCTGGTGATGGTTCTTTGTTTTTTGAAAGCACTGAATGATAAGCATATCCTATATGCTTGTAAAATTTCCATATGGTCACATTAAACTATATACATATCTAGGGGAAGTATGACAATTAGGTGGGATAAACTGAACCAAGCCTGAGCCACCCACAAAAATTCTATGGGATGAGAGATTTACACCCGACTTAAAATTCAGATTAATTTTGAGGTTAGGGTGACTTTATCTTTTTTAAATTGTTATTGTATTGTGATTGTTATGTCATTCATGTTTTTATAAACCTTGTCTGGCCTCAATAACCAAACCAATTCAACGTAATACTACCTAGCCCATGTTCTTTCAGGCAACCTGATCTCAACCAGGCATCAGAATTATCACATGTAGTTCATTGGGCTTCCAAAATTCCTTCCTAGGTTGCTTTCTTAGTGTGGTGTGTGGCGCAGAAGAAAATTCTTTTTGTTTTTCCCTTCCGTTTTTGTAAAGAAGGGATCTCGTCGACATCATACAATTGTAAATCGAGTTTCAGCTAATAAAATTATACACCTCTAAAAAGATAGATCTCATGGTTTGTTCTTGGGTTGCTTTGAATGGCTGTAATTTTAAAATTGGATCATGGGTTGACCTTCAACCTTTTGGGTTTTGCTTGGGCTGGCACTCCAAGATGCTTTTTGCAGCCCCTTTAGGCAATGACCTTGAGACATGAATATAAGAAATGTTGTCTTCCATTCTATTGTGGTCGCGGTTATATCTTTATCAAGCATGTTCCCAATATCAATCATATAAAACTCTTGCTTCTATATTAATCACTGATTTGGTGACTTTCATTGCAGGCCTCTCATTCGGATCATTGGGGATCGATTCCCTTGGCAGGTGAAGAGTGCCATTCTATCAACTTTATGCATTATGATAAGAAAAGGTGGAATGGCACTTAAGCCTTTTCTTCCCCAGCTCCAGACAACATTTATAAAATGTCTGCAGGATAACGCAAGGTGGTTACCAACCCTGTCTTTTCTATTTTTTTAAATCTTGGTTTTGATAATTCTATTTGGAATGAATAATGTCGTTTATTTGGAACATAGATAATCGACATAAATCTATTGTATTTAAATGTTTACTTGGTCAACTTTATGTTGGGTCCATATATGTACATTTTGGTAGTATACATTAGATATTTGTATTTGATAAAGTAATGATATACAAGTCATTCTCATTTCACAATGCAGATCTGTTCTGTTACTGGTTTTGAATCAACATTCTCTGATAGTCGCATGTACTTACATGTTTCTAAAATAGATTGCAATACATCATTGTGAACATACATCTTTCTGCAGTTTAGATATTTTATCTTGACTCAAAAATGATAATTATAAAGTTCCTTGATACTTAGTGAAAAATAATAAAGCGAAGACTTCTTGTGTACGAGTTTGGTCATTTTTCACTTCAGATTGTTTTGGAGCTGAGTATCATCTTACATGTCCAAGCACAATTTTGCTCGAAATTTTGTCCAGTGGGTAAATTCGAGATATTGCAATCAAAACTGATTTGTGCTGTCAATTTGTACTGTTAAAGCTTACTTCCTAAAATATTGGGAAATTTCCTGAATTGATTCCACTGGGAATTTCAATCTGCAAAATTTCCCTATTGCAACTATATAAATATTTCTCTCCATAAAATAAGCACTAACAGAGGGGATTTTGTTCCACCATTCCATGATCTCACTTGACATTGTTTACAAGTTCTTCACAAATTTAGTATCCTAGCTGATTACTGCTGATTTTCTCTGAAAAACAAATTGTGTTTTTTCAATGCAGGAATGTTCGTTCAACCTCAGCTCTTGCACTTGGAAAGCTCAGTGCCTTGAGTACTAGAGTTGACCCTTTAGTTAGTGACCTGCTATCCTCATTACAGGTGTGGCTTGTTTTACATTTCTTTCATCAAATTGTTCACCAACTGCAAACATTGAATAACACATATGAATCACTTGCTATTTATCTAGATATCTGAAGGTGGGGTGCAAGAGGCTGTGTTAACTGCTTTGAAAGGTGTACTAAAACATGCTGGAAAGAGTGTGAGCAGTGCTACTAAATCTCGGGTGGTCATTCTCCTTAAAGATCTGGTACATGTCGATGATGATCAAATTCGTAATTGTGCTGCAAGAGTTTTGGGCACTATGTCACAGGTGAGTTTTTCAAAGGAAAATATGAATTGGTATCTATTGTTTGGCTTGGTGATAAATCCTAGTAAGCAGTCTTCATTTTCCTTTCTAAGTGTTGTTATTTAGTGTCTGAGCTCACTTCTCTGTAATCATAGTATATGGAGGATAGCGAGGTCTATGATCTACTTCAAATGCTAGCAAATTCAATGGCATCTGCAACCTGGTTTGTTAGGCATGGCTCTGTCCTTACAATATCTTCTATGCTAAGACACCATCCTTCTGTGGTTTACCTGTCACCTGTGCTTCCTTCAATTGTGGAACACCTAAAAGATACTCTGAAAGATGATAAGGTATGATTTTCCAGTCAGGAAGATTGTTTTATATTTTTTTGTGCGTGTGTGACTGGATTTTCAGTTGCTTGTTTTCACACATATTCCTTTGAAACAGTTCCCTATTCGTGAGACTGCAACCAAGGCATTGGGAAGGCTTGTATTACATCAAAGTAAGCATGAAGTCTCAAACTCCACCATACAAGCCGAACTTTTTCCCCTTTTGGTATCTGCGCTGCAGGATGACTCCAGCGAAGTCAGAAGAAGAGCATTGTCTAGTCTTAAAGCAATTGCAAAGGTATATTATGCTTTATAGATTTTTTGTTCTTGACTTTGAAGACTGTCAGTGGTTTCGGCGCTGAGGTTTGGGTACAAATTGTATGGCAGGATAATCCTTCAGCAATAATTCCGCATCTTCCCACTGTCGGCCCTGCCCTAGCTGACTGTTTGAAAGATGGAAGCACCCCTGTGCGTCTTGCTGCTGAACGGTGTGCTCTTCACATTTTCCAATTGACAAGAGGTACCTCAGTTCATTTTCTATTGTGTACTTGAGATGTGGGTGAATGGCCATTTGTTGGATAATATAGTATTACTTTAATATAAAGTGTAATGATGAATCTAAAAAGTGAAAACATTTGTAGGCTTGGAAAATGTTCAAGCTGCACAGAAATTTATTACAGGATTGGAGGCAAGGAGATTATCGAAGCTTCCTGAGAACAGGTATGTCATCGTTTATAACCATTTCTAGTGTTGGTCTAACACAGATGTGCACCTGCACCCACCCAATATAGATGGTACCGATGACTTCTTTATTTTTTGTTACATCTAAAAACTACAAATTCCAGCTGCAAACTTCAGTGGGTTGTACTACAAACGTGTAGAAGTTACACCCAAACGTGTGATCGCATGTCACCTCCTCATTAAATTTTTGTTAAGTATCCAGCAAAACTGAAAAAAGGAGGAATTTCAAAATCTTATGTGGGTTCTTTTTTATATTAGCAGTAATTAAGGTACTTCAGTCTTATGTAGGGTTTCCTAATTGTTTATGTAATCCTCCATGTTTACTTGATATCTGAAATTTGCAGTGATGGGAGTGATGACAGTGAAGATGACATGATGGTCAATTGACATATTTTTCAATTTATTGGCCCCATTTAGATTTTGGCCAGGCCAAAATATATGTATGTTGTAAAGTGGCTATATAAATATATTTTTTAGGGTCATTTTGAGAAGGGCCTTTTTCTTTTTTAATCATTTTTGGGCTCCTTTTTCATGTGCTTTAGATAAGGCAGATATAAGAGAAGAGTGACAGAAATTTTGTGCTCATAGTCATGTATCCTATTTTTCCCGGCTTGATGTAAATGAGAAACAACTTTTTACAAAGTGTACACAGCTGCTTAAGATATACAAAATCATGAAGAAATATATAAATTCCTTTATATTTCTTTGGTGATGGATTGGAAATAGTTCCCTTGTAACATATTCTGATTCTTTTACACTGCTTTATTTCAGTTGTCTTGGATCTTTGTCTACATAGCCGTAGTTTGAGACTTTTAGTGGCTTCACTATGTTTTTTTTATTTTATTGGGTGGAAGTGGACGGCTTCACCATATCCTTGGACCATCAAATTGCTCCTTTCTATTAATTGTGTCACCTGGGCTAGGCTTGCTCAAGATGTTTGAGCCACATTAATTATCAAGCCGTTTTCAAGCTTGGAGACACCTGAAGACAAGATTGTTTTGCTAGAACTGAAACATGAAAATTATTGTAGTGGAGGCAACAATGAATATTGAATAGCAATATGGTTCTTCATTTAAGGAATATGGTTGAGTCAATTCCATAGTTTCAGGCAGAAGAAAGGTACTATGACACCCAATGTTTCTTGCCTTGAATGTGAAGAGAAGTGTAGGAAGTTCGATAAAGGAAGCATTGCTTAGTGTTGATATTATAAAATTTAGGTCTGCACTCAAACCTTCTGACTCTTGACACAAATTTAGAAGTTTCTCTCACCAGAAGCTTCAGACTTCCCACCAGTTTAATATTTGTTGAATACAACAATGACAATTCAGTGAATTTTGGCCATATCAGAAAAATGCCAAATCCTTTAAATGTCAACACTCAACACAATGAGTTTCCAAAGCATAATTGGGTCAATATCTACGTAAAATACAGTATGTTTTTACTTTTTCGTGATCAAATTAAATAGTTTGGACCAAACTCAAACAATTAAAATTTTGAGAAGAAGTCGATGAGAAATGGGCAGTTTCAAATGTATTAAAGCTTATAATGAGGTGGCAGCTGGGGTATTCAAGGAGTAATAAAGTGTGTGTAGAGATGGGTAGGTCAAGTTTTTATAATGCTTTCAAGCCACTGTTTCAATCTGGTGAGAATTCAAATGGTGATGGAGATATAGTGGAAATGAAATGATGAAACTGATGGGGTTGTGTGCAGGTTAATTAACATGCACCCACTACCCTTCTAAGGCAATTAAAGTTAGAGAGGACAGCAACTAACATACCATTACCAGCCAGCCAAACTAACCCCTCCTCAATTTCTTGCCATTGTTGGTGTTAATGTTTTTAGTTCTTCTGCCATTCACAAGGCTCTGATTTAGTTGTGCTCTTTATCAAGTTGTTTTACTAGTAATGGTGTTGTAGTAGACATCTCAGTTTTCTTGGTGGCACTGAATGAGATGAAACCACTAAAGACAATTACAAAGAGAGATACTGCTCTCCTTGTTGTCTTGTTCATTACTTCCATACTTTTCTTTCAAGGTTCTTCAGTGGTGTTGGCTTTGAATTACACTAACTATAAGAAAGTAAATAGCTTGAGACTGGAAAGGATTCAAAGGCACTTGAACAAAATCAACAAACCAGCCATTAAGACCATTCAGGTATTGTCTTTTAAAAGTATCAATGTTTGTTATCATCTTAATGGTTCATCTTTTTCATGTGAATATCCTTTGTAACAAACAATGTATATGTACAGAGTCCAGATGGAGATATAATAGATTGTATTCACAGACACAAACAACCAGCTTTAGATCACCCTCTTTTAAAGAACCACAAGATTCAGGTAATAATACAACGAACTATATATGTAGCTCTCTTTATCTCTCTTCTCTCTTTCAATTAGCTAGTGACTTTCTACAATGGACTACCTGTTGGAGAAGCTTCTTACTGATATATATAGTTGTCCCACTGCAACATATATATGAAAGCTAGCTAGTTCTTCTTCAATTCGCAAAAAAGGTCAAAATAATTGTTCATTTTTATGATTTAAAATTCTTTCTATAGAGGGTGCCATCAGAATGGCCAAAATTCAAAAGGAAGAAAGTAGAAAGTGTTGAAAGAAATTACAGTGTAAGTGAAGGGACGGAACACTCATGGCAAATGTGGCATCAAAATGGTGAGAATTGTCCAAAAGGGACAATTCCAGTAAGAAGAAGTTCAGTGCATGATGTGCTGAGAGCAAAATCTTTATATCATTATGGGAAGAAACCAACCAGATTTCATCTTGATAGACAAGTTGAAGCACCTGATGTGGTTAGTGGCAATGGCCATGAGGTACATGAAATTT
>JABWDY010000899.1:321-11504 GCA_013358455.1 Thalictrum thalictroides | reverse complement strand
TAAGTAAAAATTTATTAATGAAGAGAAAGAGAGGATACAAAACCTGATCAATCAGCACACAAGATGTGCATCAGATCAACACTTAAAACAACAAGCTACACGCACTAACATGAGTCAATAGAATCTCAAAGATCCTAAAGTTAACTCACCCGGGGATACGACTATTCGAAGCCAACAGATCTCTAAAGAGTTTTTGTTGGCCTTCTGTACTCATGCCTGTCATACCCAATTTCAAGAGGTACAACAAGATAATCCACCAAATTATCATTGTTCACCTCAGAATCACCTCCCATCAAGCTACTCGCAATTTTCGACATAAAATTTGAGTGTTGTTGTTGTTGCGTCAAGCTTTCAACAAGACAAGGGCAATCACTTTCTTGAGTGAATTGTGCTTGGCTATTTATCTTCTTTAATTTCTTCGTCTTTTCTTTTTTCTTCATGAGTTTGTCAACAACTCCATCTTCATCATGTTGATTGTTATGTTTCTTAGACTTATCGTTCTCCCTTTTGTCAATGAGGTCATCCACCCTATCCTCAATGCCCACAATTTCAGTAACACTATCATCGCAATGATCCCCTGATTCTAAGACATCATCACCCTTTTGTTGATATTATTTTCGGTGCTTCATACTATTTACTATACTATACCACCCAATCCACCACATTGAGTGCATATAGGCATATACAGAACCTTCAATACTGATGGTATATGCAAAAGATTGACTTACAAATTTATTTTTTTGACAAAAATGTATTTTGCTAGGAACCTTGCATGAGGTGGTGTTGGAATTGGAAGGTCTGGGAGGTGGTGGTAGGATACATCTAGAGGTATATGTTCCATATTGCGTAGATTCATAATAAGTTTTGAGGCATGAGAAAACTGCTCTGTGCTCTGTCAACATTCCGAGTTTCCTAACAGAAATATAACTGTTTTTGGTACTTTCAGGGGATATGGCTAACCTAGTTTAGCATACTTTTATTGTCATCTCACATATTTAGAAAAAGCCGTCTCCCCAAACTGCCCACCTCCCATCTTAAGTGAAAGCAGTTTAAGTCAAATTTGCTGTCTCTACTCCAGATAAAACAAGACTTGTAGTAAATGTTGTGTATGGAATCTCATTCATTGATTCTGGTGGATGTTTTCAGGTTAAATATAAAAGCTTTGATGAAGTTGATGAAGAGAAAGCATGGTGGAGAATACCATATATCACTGACTTTCTTGCCAATAAAAGTTTTGAGTCGACTTTTAAAAAGATCTTCGGATCTAATACTATAACAGCACAACAGTTTGTGCAATATGCCTTTGGACAGATAAGATCCTTCAATCCCCAATATGAAAAGGACCAACTTCCAAGGGAGAACGTTATAAATTTGAGTGGTAGTTCAGATCTGCCATTACAGCAGTCAAGTTGTCCTGAAGACTTGGGAAACTCATTAAGTGCAGTTGATGATTCCCAACAGCCTTTGCAGCTGGAGAAGAGTTCAGAAATGAAAGAAGAAGACAATAGTTTCAAAGACACTGTTGGAAGTGATGGAAGGAACACTTCCATGGTTAAACAAGTTGATGAGTCTATGCCATTAGATATCTGGAAGAACTTCGGTGATATTATCAATCAAACTGTTGTTCGGAAGCTTGGTTTTCCTGTTCTTGATACAATCAGGTTGGATGGTTTTGACTTGGTGAACAGAGCCGGATTAGAATCTAAGAAGATTGCAGAAGCAGCATATGTTGATTCTGGGCTGGCAACTCCAGGGAGTCGGGGTGGTGATGTTGGCATAGATGACCAACCTTCTACAGTCAAAGTAACTCCATCTTCGTTTCCAGATATTAAGAAGTTGTCATGGGATGTATTACGTCAAACTGATTCAATTTTAGGAGCACTAATGTTATTAAACAATACATTTTCTCAACAAAACAAGGACGCGAGTTTAGTTGGAAAGAATGAATATGACAAGTATTCTTCTACCACTGCGATGGATGGTGTTTCTGGTTCCACGAGTGAGAGGGTTGTTGGAATGTCTGATGATAAGTCATTTGATAAGAGAAAGGCGGATGAGACAAAGGCATTGTTTTCAACTGCAGAAAGTGCCATGGAAGCTTGGGCTATGCTAGCTACCTCGCTGGGACATCCTAGTTTCATCAAATCTGAATTTGAGAAGATATGTTTCCTTGACAATCCATCTACTGATACTCAGGTATTTCCTTGACAAACATCTTTGATTTGCAGTTATCTAGCTGTGAGTAGGCTTGGAACTACTCTTAAGAGTCTAAGCCCCTTCTGTGGTTTTCTTTAACTTATTTTACGCTAATGTAGTTACAAAGAATTGCAGGTAGCAATTTGGCGTGACACTTTGAGAAAAAGATTAGTCATCGCTTTCAGAGGAACCGAACAAGTATATGAACTTCTTTACTATGAAATTTTGTGGATTCTGTTAAGTGTTAATTTTGCTTGGTTTATTCTGATTATAATTCTTTGGTGCAGACAAGATGGAGGGATTTAGTGACTGACTTAATGCTAGTTCCTGCGGGGTAAGCTCTTTTATCTTATTTACCTTTTTCCCTATTGACAAAATGATTTCCCAATCCATTTTTTGCTGCACCAGTTTTTGTATAACTTCGCTTTGGCCGAAATACGGAGGTAGTTTTAGTTTTGGCCGAAAGCCCAAAATCTAGCACAAATTCATTGAACTCATAAGTCCCAACACAACCTAATAATTATCGGTTTAAACGTATCACATTTGCACGGCTCAGTTAATAAGGTAGGTTGACAATATCTGCACCGGACCGTTTAAATATTCAATAGCTTGTTAAAATCACAGACACGACTACACGAGTCCTTGGTTTTACCGGGAAACCATAGATTTTTGTAGCTTCGTTTTACCGCCAAACATGAAATTCGTCTTAGAATCTCTGTGCTTGCAGACATGAAATTCGTCTTAAATCTCAAAACCATAGATTTTTTTTGTAGTTTCGTTTAAACGCCAAACATCTTTATTTTCCTTCTCTCTCCCGCTCTCCAATTTGGCCAAGAAATCCAGTTGGTAATGATTTTAGAGAATAAAAAACAAAAAACTATCTGTTAAAAGAAAAGAGAAATTTATTATCATCAATAATTTGGTAAACACCTTTTTAGTGTGGATGCGCTGAAGGGTTATGTAATGCCTTTTTAGTGTTATCTTCAGAACCTTTCTACCTAAATTGCACTACAATTGTAGAAACTTGCCAAGAAATTAAAGTTAGCAATTTTGTGTATAAATAAACGGAAGTATAATATCATTTTGATTGTTTTACCAACACATTTGTGAGAAAATTTATGGGTGCTTAACATATTCAATTTTTTTTTCTTTTGAACTTCAGGTTGGTTTTTCCTTAGATAGATATTAGGAGTTCCTTTGGGGGCTTTTGCATCTTAAGTTGCAGATTTGCAATCATATTAATCTGCATTTTTAAAGTGGTTGAAATATGCCTTGTGTCATTTCAGTTTGGAATTATTGCGTAATTGAGAAATCATCTTTTATATGTAATTTTCCTATTTTCCTTTTGTTAACTGAATCCACTTTTTTAGGCTAAATCCTGAGAGGGTAGGAGGTGATTTCAAGCAAGAAGTTCAAGTAAGTCCCACCTTGTCAATTAAACACCTTTGTCTGAACTGAGTCGTTATGCATTTTGGTTTAAGAATAACATCTCTCCTGATATTTATTGTAGCAAATCGTTTTTTTTTTTCCCAGGTGCATAGTGGTTTCTTAAGTGCATATGATTCAGTCAGGACTAGACTCATGTCTCTTATCAAATTATCAGTTGGTTTTGTGTAAGTTACACTACATAAACTTATCCGGGTTATTGTACAATAACTTGGTTTTGTAAGTCATTAAAAAGCAGAAACTATTTTGAAAACCATCAAAGTATATAATAGTGGTTTTTCACTTTTTTGTTCATGTGGGCATATGCTTGTGCCTGTGTGTATGTTGTGCTTGTGTAGTGGCAATGAAGATCAGATCTCATATCCACTCTTTCATTACAGAATTAATCTGTACCATATAAATTTAATTGTGCATTATCATGAAGTTAACTTGCATTCAAAATATGTATACTTGATCACCTCAATCACGAGGCGAACATATCTTCACCTGCATGTGATCTTATGTGAGTTTGTTTTAAAAAACGTGTTGTATTGCAGAGATGATAATATTGAGGCCGTTCAGAAATGGCATGTATATGTGACCGGTCATAGTTTAGGTGGTGCTCTAGCCACTCTTCTTGCGCTTGAACTTTCATCCAGTCTAATGGCAAAGTTAGTTTTTTCCCTCGAACTGTAATTGAAATTTCTCATGAACTTGTATGTGCGTATATTGCGCTATTTAGAAATATTTTTGGCTAACTTCTCGATTAATCACATTTTTATCTATTGTATGCATGTATCTTATTGATTGAGGTCCATTGCATACCTTATATAACTCTTGGCATACTTTGCACTTTGTAGTATTAGAGGATGAAATATATATTGATCTTCATACGTACATCTGCATAAACATGCAACTGGGTGCATGTAATGTTATTTGAGTGATGTTTTAAGCTTCATTTTATATGACTATGTTTAGGAATGATGCAATTTCAGTGACAATGTATAACTTTGGTTCTCCAAGAGTTGGAAACAGAAGATTTGTTGACGTTTATAATGAGGTAATGAATTGTTGAACTCATAAATATTATTTGATTGTCAGTGACGGAGATATGTATGTAGCCTGGGATTTTCCCTTCCCTTTCACATGGATTTTAGTCAAGCAAAGGAGAAATGTTGATACCTTTCATAGGTTATATCTCTTATAATACATTATGTTGTTCGTCACTGCCCATCTTACTACGTTGACATAGTTACACCTCACTGATTCACATGAATATAATAGAATAATTAAAGATACCCATTTTTTGAAAATGAAAACCAAGGGTCAGGTTATTGATATTCTCGCGAAGGGGGTCTATACTTAGTTATGATGTGTGCACCATGATATCCATGTGCCATCTTGGGAGACTTCCCAATACAAGAGCAATTATGGAAGTTCACCTGTCATGTCTTGTTTTAATATTTGTATGTTATTTTTGACAAATTTCATATTAGCATATTTGTATGTTTATTTTTGTTGATATATGTAAATATTGCATTTCTCACAGTTGCATCTTTGAATGCTTGGATATAAAAATGTTTAATTCTCCATTAAAACTTGCAGAAAGTTAAAGATAGCTGGAGAATCGTGAACCATAGAGATATTATCCCCACGGTCCCACGACTGATGGGCTATTGCCATGTCGCCAATCCTGTATTTCTTTCAGCTGGAGACCTTCCGGGTGCTTTGGTAGGAAATTTCTCAGCTCTATTACTTTTCTGTAGATAAAGGATACCGATACTTTTTATTTTTTTAAAAAAAAGAGCAGTTTGGGGGTTACATCTATACCAGCATTATGTGATACCACTTGTACAAAACCTGTCCGGACATTTATGAGTCGCAAAAGAGTTGTCAGTTCACCTCTTTATCTTAATCAACTGAGATATGAGTTGATGAATAGAAAGTATTAACATTGTTAATAATATGTATTTAATCTGAAGCTTATCTGATTGCCCGACACATATTTTATCAGTTTAAGTTGATACGATCTTCTTAACAATTGTTACCCTCATATGTCTAGAAGACATATTTGCATTTCAGTTAGTTCCATAGTTTAAAACAAATTTTGAATGCAATGGTATATAATGAACCTCAACTCTGTCATTTATGTATCAGACATTTTTAATTTAGAAGCCTGACTTAACAGGAAAATATGGAGCTCTTAGAAGATGGATATCAAGCAGACGTGATTGGAGAATACACACCAGATGTTCTTGTTGGTGAATTTGTATGTTTCTTAACTTTTAGTTATCTGTGACATGCTTCTGTCTTCTAAAATTGTCTGTTCAACAAATATTAGTTGGAAGATGGTTGTTTGGTCTACATATTTCATGAATCTCTCTATAACCTGGTTTTCACTGTACGATTGACTGTTCGACAAATATTAGTTGGAAGATAGTTGTTTGGTCTTCATGACATGCTTCTGTCATCTAAAATTAACTAACAACTACTTTTAAAGTGAATTGCCAAATTATTTTATGTGTTGTCAATATAAGGCTAAATTTGGTTAAACTTTGGGCACATTTGACAAATGATAAAAATCTGGTTGGTCGCCTGCCTGCATCAAAGCTTGTTCAAAATTGTGCGTTTAGAGTGACAACAGACTTTGCTAAACATTTAGAAGCCCATAATCTAATGAGCTGATCTTTATGTAAATAGACAGTTAATACTGATACAATTGTGCTAAATTATCAACTTGAAATCCTTTTAAGTATTTGCTTCCAAGTTAGTTTTCTATTCAGTGGCACTGATGCATGTTACATGCGTATGCATTTGTAATTTTCATCCTCAGGTGTTAGTGTTTTTCATTGCTACTTTTTGCTTAATTCAAATCCTTCTTCAATTTGAAAATTTGATTCATGAGTTCTTTCTTTTTTTTTCTTTTGGAAATATGAAATATTCATTTGATTTTATCTTCCGAATTAGTCCTATACTCCTATTAAATCTGCCTTTCATGAATTGATTTTCTTCCATCTCCAAGAAGTTAAATATCCATAAGGCGTATTTTATATTTGTTTGTAGTCCCTATTTTGTAGAATTTTTACTTGTATAGAATGGGAACGTCCCTGTTTTATGGCGGCCTTCAAGGTAAAATAGAAAAAGTCCAAGCTTCTTTTCTAAGTTATGACGTGAATCTGTAATGTCAATGTTATTTCCTTTTACAGATGAAAGGAGAAAAAGAACTAGTTGAAAAAATATTGCAGACCGAGATAAATCTTTTCCGTGCTATTAGAGATGGGAGTGCTCTTATGCAACATATGGAAGACTTTTATTACATTTCACTGTTAGAGGTATTTACTTTAATGTTGTTTAACATTATTATATTGAATCATATTAGGACATGGCTAAATTTTTGGTTCATCAATGTGATATTTTTTTTTTAAAAAACTTCTATATTTAATCAAAAGGATGTGTCCAAAAGTTCCTTGTTTGAGTCATTGATGTGAACAAATGCTTTTTTTGCAGCTAGAACAATGTAAATGAATTTCAATACTGTAGCTTTTTTTTTTCAGTAGATTAAAATCACCTCACCATTGTTGTTGACAAGGATTGTCACTTTTCCTGTTTGGCATTGCATATTCGGGCACTAGTTGAAGGTATATTATGCAAATGTATGACTTTGATATTTTTTGCTTCCTGCAGAAGGTCAGATCAAATTACAAGACTGTTGGGATCTCAAATTATAAAGAAGAAGATAGCATATAAATTGGTTAATCCAATTAAGTATCTCAATATACGGCTTTGTTCACTTTGTCCTGCCAATATATTTTCTCAAATTCCATTCTTCCAGGTACTGCACTTATCTAAGTAGACCCCTTTCTGTCAAACATTTTTTAACTCTTTTTCAATTCTTCCATTGTTGTACCACTGCAAAATGTTGTTTCTGGGTTTACAATAAACAGAAACTCTTAATTTTGCTTAAAGTTCAAATCAGTATTTGTACATGCTAGCTTATATTATGAGTTTGCTTCATTCTTTGCTGTAACAGGTATTTAAAGACAAAATTGTTGTCACGCATTTTGTCATTACGATATTGAAGTTCCATTGCCGGTACAGCCATGGTGGAGTTGTTGCAAGTTAAAAGCCACAACGTAAGAAAAGGTCTTGTAAATACTGTCAAATTGAATTACATACTCCAGAGTTGTAAACTATTTAATCTAAGTTGGTAATTTGTGGTGTCACAGTTTGCTTGAGAGTTGAGAATGTATGTATAGGAAAAGAAAGAAAGAAGAACTTGTTACTTTTATACTTTAGAAAAAATGAAATTAATTCAATGAAGTTGGTCAGTAAACTAAATAGTTATGTGTTTTGTGTAAAACTGTTGTTTCCAGTAGACATTATAAAGAGCGCTCTATTATAAATTTATAAGTAATCTACTTCTGATTAAAAAAGAAACATTAGGAAAGGTGGAGCTGCGTTTTGCATTCAAGAAATCAGCAATGCATGATGTATAAAGTTACAACCTTACAATAGATTTGACAGTTTATTACCAGCTTTCTGAGATACCCAACTTAGTTTATTAGAGTATGAAACAAATTTAAGTGTACGAACACAAATGTATAGTTCCTTTTCCTCTTACAGTCTTACTCTTCTAATAGCAGGCAAAAATTCAAACTGGTTCAATATGAAGCTTAAATCTTTTAGACAAGTAGAAATTTGAATCACGCTCAAAAGCATACATTGGCACAGGAGTCAATAATATGCAACATTCACTTCATAAATATTGGCCCAACGTATTAAATATATTCAATTAATGCAAAGCATCAGTAAATCCATAATCCTACAAGCCACCAAGGATGGAAGTTAACCGAAATACCTAGATTAGTTCAAACACAAATCAAAAGGAACAAAGAAAAAGAAAAGAACTCCTAC
Source organism: Thalictrum thalictroides (assembly GCA_013358455.1). Lineage (NCBI taxonomy): Eukaryota > Viridiplantae > Streptophyta > Magnoliopsida > Ranunculales > Ranunculaceae > Thalictrum > Thalictrum thalictroides. The sequence goes on along the minus strand of JABWDY010000899.1, from coordinate 2,969 downwards.
GTCCAGAACCGAAATACCTAGATTAGTTCAAACACAAATCAAAAGGAACAAAGAAAAAGAAAAGAACTCCTACGTCCAGACTTGTCATTAAAACAACAAGTAATCATGAGCATAAGCTCAAGAATTTTGATTACCATTCTACTCTGATTGGGTTTCTTCTCCCTCCTCCCTATATTCTTCATCACCATCGGACTCCTTCGCAGTGTCATAGTCAACACCAACACAATCAAGCAAGTTGCTCCCAGGGTAGTCAAGTTTTAAACCCCCACTCTCTGGGAATTTGAAATTCCTATGTTTCACTAGAAGCCAACGAAGAAGCAGGTCTTCCTTGTTTAGGTAATGTAGTTCTTTGTTGAAGTTGGGAGTAGCCATCATAGTCATTTGCATCAGTTGGCCCTGCAAAAAGCACAACAGCTATTGAAAAAACTCTTTTTCCTTTTCAATTGTTTTCCTTTCTAGAACAAGTTAGACGAAAAACTGTAAAGGATTGTCAACCTTTAAAATATCTACAAGCATCAGCATTGACACACAACAGTACAAAACACACTCACACCTATCAGTCTAAATCTCAAATGTTACCAGGTGCCCCAAGTCATAAGTCAATTTCTATAATAGCATCATCAACTAGAGAGCTCATTATATTGTTTGCAATTTTCAATGGTATTCCCCTTAGGTGCTTGGCACTCAACAATCAGCATCATAATCACCTAATCAAATGGTTCCTCAAATTTACAAGAGTGTTGCTCAAAGCTCAACACAGATTGTTATGATATCATTGTCGTATCTACATGCAGCACGAAATAATGAATGTTGTATCCTTGGGTTTTGTAGTTTCGTATCATCATTATAATTTAGTTAGCAACACAAAACTCTGGAACTGCAAGCGTTAGCAGAATGAGACCTTTTGTGCTTTTGACTTCATATAAAAAATTCCCATTCCTTTCCCTCACTTAAGAGTTTTTTGAATTACCAAACCTTCCTAGTTACTTATAAGCATCAACACAACATAGTTTTTTTGTACTACCTGGTTCGCTAAATCAACTTTCTAGTGGATAGTTATCCATACTAAAGTCTCTTGACAGAATCAGTATAAAAAAGTAGGACATGTAGTTATATCATAAAATTCTTTGCTCCCTAGGATGCATAAGGACATCATGCACCAGTGGTTAAAGATGTTTAATGATCCTGTATATATTCAACCCTTGAAAAGCCACTATTAGACGCATAGCTCCTAAGGACATCATTAGTTTAGGTAGTTGTTCTCTTCAATCTCGCTCTTAAAGTTGATACCGTACTAAGTAGTTAACTATACTGGGCAAGCTAATTTTCTCAGCTGTAATTGTTTTTTGGAATATTCTTGCAAAACGCATAAGGTAACCTCCAATCATTTCCCAACTTGTGTTTCCCAAACTAGAATTCCCCCAAATCCTATTTAAGACATTTTTTATGCACATAAATTCTTAATCATTACATCAAACAATAGGTGTTCTTCGGTATGACCTAAAATATTTTGGTTAGTTTGTGATGTACATAGATAGAGCTGACAAGTACTTTACAAGGCAGGACAGCATCCCATTCGAGTTATTTGTCTCTAAATAAGATGGCATTTTAATTTATAACCCATAAGATGTGTCCAACATTAATAAATCACAATACATACATTCACAGCAAAAATAAATATAACCCAGAGAGAGAAAATAAAGGAGAACCTGAAAGTATCGTCCATCAAGCTTCTTGATACCATAACCCAATTGAACAGTTCCAAATGATGTGATATCAGTAAGAACACCATTCCTCATTTGAACATGTTTACCTACTCGAGTCACCAACGCCAACATCAACTCTTTCTTGATGTGGGGTTTCAATAACAACATACAATCATATAGAGGCATCTTTCTTCTTCAACCAAATCCCTCTTTATACCAATATAATGTGCCTGAAAGAAGAAAAAAATCAATCAATAAATCAAGTTGCGGTTTTGGAATAAAAAAAACTTTGTGAGGAAAATTTATTTATTTTTTACTGAGAGTCTGTGAGACAATTAACTAGTTGAAATCAATGAATCAACAAACACAAAGCTTCGAATTCAATTCAATCAAAATCGCAATTGGGAATAGTTGTTGAGTGCAGTAACAGATAAAATGTAGTGGATTGGTCTTGGTTTCTTAGTGGAAAATTAGAAAACTTCAAAAATCACCATTTTCCTCAAAAAATATTGAAACCCCATTATCAATAAATTGAAAAGAAAACTTCCATTTTTATAATCAAACATAAAAAGCATTTAATTTAACAAAAATCACAAGAAAATTTCATATAAAAATCACCAAAACAAAAACTAAAAATTCCACATTTCGATTGATATATCAATGAAATTGCGACCCAAACCCCTAGTATCAATCGAGTATGCTACACATATAATAAAAAAAATCAAATAAGAAGTAGAAGAAAAAAGCTTGCTTACCAGGTTGGTGTTTAGCTTCGCTTAGTTGCAGTAGTGGAGAAAGAAGAGAAGAGAAGCGAAGAGAGAAGGCTTTTTAATGGACTCAAATGCTTTCTATAAGGCCTGATAAATGGGCCGGGTTTTGACTATTGTTGTAGGCTAAGGTAGAAATGTAGAATGCTAGATCTCATATTGCGGAAATCTATAC
>JABWDY010000878.1:7478-18177 GCA_013358455.1 Thalictrum thalictroides | reverse complement strand
TGATCATGATGGTGGAGCAAGTTTACAACAGGACCTGAACAACAAAATATCTGGAGCAATGGAGAAGAAGAACATCATGATACATCAAAAGATCACAAACAGAATGAGTGAAGCTGAAGTTGATGAAGAGAAATTTGACCCCCAAGAGGTATTTTGGATAATATAGCTGTTATTTATCTTGTTAACATTCTAGGGATACTCTGCTTGTTTAAGTATACTTAAGTTACTAGGGTTTAGGTTTTTGTTCTTGCTTTTACAGAAAAATTAAGAGAAGAAGTGGGTTTAATTAAGTTAATAAGCAGGTTTTCTAAAACCCCAAGAGATAGTTTTTTGATTTGTATGTTCTCTGTTTCATTTCTTTTGATTCCTTTTGATGATTGTAAGGTATTTGAAGTTAGTTGCATAAAATAAGGTTCAGAAGTGAGCAATTTTGCCATATATCTGAATTGTGTGTTTTTGGGTTGTTTTTGCAAATTTTGTTCTTAGATAAAATCCGAAACAACGCCAAAAGGGAGCTCTGAGAAGCCAGTGGCTGAAGAACTGGTGGTTTCAGCATCTCCATCCCCTTGTGCTCAAACTATGAAAATTGAACCAGAGTTATCTTTGTCTGGCTCCAAGCGCAAAATATCAGCAGAGGCAACTCTTCCGCTTGTGTGCAAGGAAAGCAAGATGACCAGCAAGCAGTATTTTCGGAGGTGCGGAAAGCTTCAAAACAAGAAACAAGAAGAGCATGCTCACATTGAAGAAGTGGCTGACATTACTGAACAGTATGAGAAGGAACTGGATGGCAAGAAGCTCATTTCTGATCAATCCACGAGTAGACTCGAGGAAGAGCTAGCTTCTCATCAGGCTCATGAACTAGAGGGACAACACAAGCTAATCGAGAAGCAATATGATGAAGAACGTCAAAGCGACAAGGTGTTGTACGATGAGTATAAGCTTCAGCTTGAGAAGAAGGAACAAGAGAATGCCCCCATTCAAGATATAGCTCACATCGGTGAACAGTATGAAAAGAAACTTGATGCTGAGAAACTCTTTGCTTTACAATCCCCAAGTAGATTTGAGGGAGAGCTATTGAGGAAACAATCAGAGATCGAAGAAGCGTCTCAAGAAATTATGCAAGATACTGAAAAAATTGCTGATCAGGCTCAGGAAATTGAAAGACTAATGCTAAATCTTCAGGAAGAGATGATGAAAAAAGAACTGGCAGAGAAGAATGAGCAATGCAAGATATTCGAAAAGCGATACAGTGAAGAATGTCAAAGCCACAAGGTGTTATACGATGAGTATGAGAAGCTCCAGCGTGAGAAGAAAGAAGAAGTGGATGCTCACATTGAGGAAATAGCTAGCGTCCGTGAACAGTATGAGAAGAAGCTCGAAGGTGAGAAGCTTTTTTCTTCTCAATCCACAAGTAGACTTGAGGAAGAGTTATTGAGCAAACAATCAGAGCTCGAGGAAGCGTCAGAAGAAATTAAGCAAAAAACTGAAATAATTGCTAATCAGGCTCAGGAATTTGAAAGACTAATGGTACATCTAGAAGAGATGAAAAAAGAACTGGAAGAGAAGAATAAGGAATGCAAGGTAATCGAGAATCAACATGATGAAGAATGTCAAAGGCACAAGGTGCTGTATGATGAGTATACTAAGCTTCAACTTGAGAAAAAAGAACAAAAAGATGCTCACATTGAAGAAATAGCTAGCCTCAGCAAACAGTATGAGAAGAAACTCGATGGTGAAAAGCTTTTTGCTTTACAATCCACAAGTAGACTTGAAGAAGAGTTGTTGAGCAAACAGTCAGAGCTCGAGGAAGTGTCTGAAGAAATTAAGCAAAAAGATGAAAAGATTGCTGATCAGGCTCGGGAACTTGAAAGACTAATGCTAAATAAAGAAGAAATGGAAAAAGAACTGGCAGAGAAGAATGAGCAATGCAAGATATTTGCGGAGCAACGTGATGAAGAATGTCGAAGGCACAAGTTGTTGTATGATGAGTACAACAAGCTACAGCTTGAGAAGAAGGAACAAGGGGATGCTCACATTCAAGAAGTAGCTCGCCTCAGGGAACTCCATGACAAGAAACTCGAGGATGAGAAGCTCTTTGCTGTTCAATCCACAAGTAGATTCGAGGAAGACCTATCGATAAAGAAAATTGAACTCGAGACAGCCTTCAAGAAAATTTCCCAACAAACCGAACAGATTGCTAATCTGGTTAATGAGCTTGACGGACAAAAGAATGCTCACATTGCAGAAATAGTTTGCCTCAGTGAGCAGTATGAGAAGAAACTCGATTCTCAGAAGCTCTATGTTGTTCAATCTACAAATAGACTCGCCCAAGAGGTGTCAAGCAAGAACTCAGAGCTCGAGCAAGCCTTTCAAAAAATGAAGCAACAAGCCGAAATAATTGCTAGACAGGCTCATGAACTTGAAGGGCAAACGTTGAATCAGGAAGAGTTGAAAAAAAAATTGGCAGAAAAGGATGAGCAATATAAAATAATCAAGAAGGATCATGAAGAAGAATCTAGTATGTTTAAGGTGTTGTTTGATGAGTACAATCAGCTCCATCTTGAGAAGAAGATACAAGAGGATGCTCACTGTCAAGAAGTATCCCGCCTCAAGGAGCAGTATGGAAAGAAATTGGATGAAGAAAAGCTTCTTGCTGCTCAATTCACAACTAGACTCGAGGAAGAGCTATCTAGCAAAAAATCAGAGCTTGAGGAAGCCTTTAGAAATATTAACCATCAAGCTGAAAAGATTGCAAATCAGGCTCATGAACTTGAAGGACTAATATTAATTAAAAAACAGATGGAAAAAGAACTGGCAGAGAAGAATGAGCAGTTCAAGATGATAGTCATGCAGTGTGAAGAAAAAGGTCAGAGGTACAATGTATTGTGTAATGAGTATAATCAGCTCAAGCTTGACAAGAAGGAACAGGAGGAAGCTCACGTTAAAGATGTAGCTCGCCTCAATGAACAATGTGAGAAGAGGCTCGAGGAAGAGCTAGCTTCCAAAAAAACTGAGCTCGAGGAAACTTGTAAAATTGTAAACCAACATGCCGAAAGGATTGCTAATCAGGCTGATGGTTTCAAGGGACTACTGTTATATCAAGATAAGATGAAAAAAGATTTGCAGGCAGAGAAGAACCTGCAATTCAAGATGATCAAAAAGCAGTATGATGAAGAATGTCGTCGGAAGTACAACCAGCTCCACCTTGAGAAGAAAGAAGAAATAGCTCGTCTTATTGATCATTATGATAAGAAACTTCACAATGAGAAGCTCCTTGCTGCCCGATCATCTGTAAGATGCACATTGCTCATCCTTGGAGTGTCATCTGAGATGTACCAGACTAGGTACAAAGCTTTGATACAGGAAATTAAGAATCGACTTGGCCTTGATTGGCCATCTGATTTTAGTTTAAGCAATGAGGTGAGTGCTATTCTTCCCTTCCTCAATATGGAATCTGAGGTAGGTTCTATTCATGAAGGAGAGCGCAAGGAGCAATTGCTGGCTGAGCCGGGTAGAAGCAGCAAAGGAGTTGAAATTCAAGTAGCTCCTGCAGAGCTATCTACATGTTCTTCCTTCCAGACAACACCTGGGGTGGAGGTCCCATACTCAGACCTGGCGAACTTCTCTGTGACTCGGATGCAGCCAGTCCGTTCAACATCTACTATGAAGCCAGTCAGTAGGTATGGGATAGTTCGTGACTATATGGCTCGACTTCAACATCAGATTGAGTCGAGGCAGAACGAAGATCAAGTTCTACTTGCAATTCCCCCAACTACAGCTAGCACAATGATGAAAAGGCGATGTTTTCACTCTTCCATTCTCTGTTGATCTCACAGAGGTGCCTCGCTCATATTGTCCTTTCCCTTATTAATGTATGCACACTATATTTGTGATATGTTGCAGGTGCGGTTCCATTGTTGCTTCCCTTTTGCTTAATATTTGGCCTAGTTTTGTTAATGGAAAGGGAGGGAAAGTTCGAGAGTGGTTAGGACTTTGCATTTTGATTTATTTCAGGATCACACTTTGCACTGCATGTATAGAGCCATAATGTAATTGACGCATCTTATAATTAAGCATGAAACAATGCCTTGGCTTGGCTATTGCATTTCCTATAATTTGTAGTTTGTTCAATGCCTGCAAATCCTTTCTAAGTTTAGAATAATTTAGTACTACTTGAATGATTCAAAAGCAGGTTGTTAAGTTTTATATAGATTGATGATAGTGGAATACTGGGTGATAATCATATGTAAGAATTTTGTTGACTGCTCGTTCTTTGCAAGCCTTATGTTGTATTAAACTATTAATAATTAAAATCAGGGAGAAAAAAAGGTACGGGGAAGAAGTTGGATAAATGAAGCATGGAGCTCAGAGAAGGGTGGCATTTGCAGATAGTATGTTGGGCTGGAATGAACTTATGGCAGACCGAGGGTGAAGGTTTAGGGGCAATCGAATGAAAGCAAGATAGATGGAGTTTTTTTCCTGGATATGACAGTGAAGTAGCAGCTGGAAGCTTGATGCAGGGTTTTTCCCAGTGACAGAATCGGCTGGACATAGAGACTGGAGTAGCAGTGAACTGCCTTATCCTGTTGTGTAGGTTGGTTTCTGCGCACATCAATGGTAGCTTACAAGCTTGCATGGAGATCAACATATGTTATGCAGGTCTTTTGTGACTGTCCTTATTTTTCTGTTGGTTTCGGTCCTATTACTTGACAGTTATAATTAAAGGACGCCGATCAGACTTGTACTATGATTTCACGATTAATAGTAATACTACTTTTATCGACAAAAATATTGTATTGAAGTGTTTGATCCATATGAATCAAACTACCTTAGTGTGCTTGCCATTGCAAGGTCCTTGAAATGCCAATTGACAGAGACTTGAGTTGCCTTGAATTGCTCTGCATCGTTGGAACATAGCCCTGTTTAACATCATAACATTCAGATCATTTGTTGATTCCTTTATGTTTGAGGGTCCAAAATTCCAATAAAACTGAACAAGGGGACTAGAAACTAAAAACCTTTTGTGTCCAAACCAGATTACAAACTCTTAGGCTTGTTTGTCCAAACTGCCAAGGTTTTCTGAACACAAGTACTCTTTCATTCATAATTTTAAATATATTCTGGCAAGGTATTAAGGTAGTGAAGTGAGTAAGATGAGATCAATTAAGTCTACTGCAGAGAAAGTAGATAGAGCGTTCAAATGGTCATTATATATGTATACATCTGCAACCAACCTACCAATGCAACTTATATCATCAACACTTATAACAGGCACAGAGAGAGATTGGACATCAACACTCTTTTCTTTCTTCAACAATACAAATCTGAAGATGGTTTCAAATCCAAATACTGTGGATGATAGAGATGAAGACTTTGAACTATGGTTACAACAGAAACTGGACAAACAGAAAGCTCGGCAAATGGTGCGAAGACGTCTAAGGATAGAAGAGAAGAGAAAGGAGAAGATGTTGATTCAACAAAACAACATAAGTTTGATTAAAGAAGTTGAAAATGTGCAGAAGCAGAACACTAACTTGCATGAGGTATTTTTACTTATTCAAGATTTTCTTATTTAGAGTCTAGCTAGCTAGGGTTTGTTTCTCTTTCATTTTTGTTCAAAACCCATTTTATAAATACAAAGAAAAATGTGTTAGAGTGACAATGTTGTGTTGATGCTTCGAAGATACAATCTTTACAAGCAAATGGTTTACGCGAAGTTTTTGAGTTGGTTGTTCACATGTTTTATGCTTATTTTCTTAATTTTTGGTTCTCAGGGTACTGAGAAGGTGCAAACAATAACTCAAAATGAGGAATCTGAGAAGACAGAAACTCAGATCTTCTTGGTTTCTTCAACTCCTCAGTCTAAGAGTAGTTCTTTTGCGACAAATGTTTCTTCCCCTTGTGCTCAAGATATAGTCTTAGGAGGAGATTTTTCTCTGTCAGGATCCAAGCGAAAGAGGGATGTGTTGCCTGGTTCATCAAAGAAAGCGAAAGGTTCATTTTCAATTTCGTCAGGGGAAGACATTTCCGTATTACCGTCGTTCAATGATCAATCAAGGAAGGTACTGCCTCAACAGTTAGACCGGCAACAACCTGGTAACCATCTTTCCCAAGTCCTTGTTCCGAATTCGGAAGTTTTCATTGGTAGCAATTCTGGAATGAAGCAACTGAGTGCTGACCAGTCTATTTTGCATAAAAATTTCGCAGCAGAATTAAACTGTGGTACTCAAGACCCAGCTGAACTAGCGTATTCCACCCAGTCGAAGAATCCGTGGGAGATTTATACCCAAATAGCCAACTGCTTAACAGGAGTAAGGCATATTCTTTCTTTGTTTGATGCTCTTAAGCCAAGCCTTATTTAATATGCTTTATATACTGATAAACCAACTATATGGTTGATTGTTTCTGCATTTTATTTCAGGCGATTCAGGCTACAACAGAGCTCCATGGTCATGTCCCCAGGCTTTCTCCTTCAACATGTGAGACAGAAAAACTACGGTTATCATTAAGTAAGATTGAGAAAGAGCTACTTCACAAAAATACAGAACCTGAAGCAGCCTTTGAAAAGACTAACAAGCAAGATGAGAATACTGCCCGTCAAGTTTATAACTCTGGCGAACTAATGTCTGATCAGGAACTGATGCTAGAAAACATGGGGGAAAAGAATGAGCAATGCAAGATGGTCAAAGAGCATTGTCATGAAATATACTGGAAGGGGAGGTACAAGGGTTTGTCTACTATGTACCATCAGCTCCAACTCCAGAAAATCAAAGAACGTGCTTGCCTTAATGAGCAATATGAGAGGAAACTGGCTCGTGAGAAGCTCCATGCTATTCAGACATCTATACGATACACTTTGTGGATGCTTGGAGTGTCATCTGATAAGTACCAGTCTAGGTACAAATCTCTGGTACAGGCAATGAAGACCCAACTTGGTCTTGACGAGCTACCTGAGTTTGCTGGAAATGGTGAATTTGCGTCCTTGACTCCCTTCCTCCACCTGGAATCTGAGGAGGGGGATGTCGTTCATGTGGAAGAAAAGGAGGTAGTTAACGCTGAACCAGCTAGTAGCAGCAAAGCAGTCAATGATAAAGCAGTTCCAACAGAGCTTGCAATAAAATTGCGACCTGGAGAGAGCAAGGCAGCAGTAGTTAATGAAACACTCGCAACAAATCAGATCTGGCAGTTGAGTTGTGAATTCATCCCAAAAGAACTTGGGGTGCATGGGCTGTCCTCAGAGGCTACTGATTGGCCACCCGAGTTTAACTCCAATGGCGAGGTCACCCCCTTTATTCCCATCCTGGATAAGGATTCAGAAGCAGGTGCTTCTTGTTTGAAAGAGAGCGAGGAAGTTGCTCGCATTCCAAATGGCAGCAGCAGCAAAGGAGTCCAAAATGAAGTAGCTCCCACAGAGCTTGCAACGACTTGTGAATCCATGCAAACAGGCCATGAGATGAATCTACCGTCCCTAAAACCTACTGATTCGCCACATGAGTTTAGCTCAAATGGTGAAGCTACCTTCATTATACCCTTTTTGGATATGAAATCTGAGGCTGGTTCGACTTATATTGGAGAAAAAAAGGAGGAGATCAAGGCGGAACAAGGTAGCAGCAACAAAGGTGTTGAAAATGGAGCACCTCCAGCAGGGCTTGCAATTAAACTGCAATTCAAAAAGAATGAGGCTGCATCGGTTAAAGAAATACGCAAAACCAGCCATATTCAGCAGCTGACATGTGATCCCTTCCAAACAACACCTGGGGGTGGAGGCCTCATCCCCAGACCCAACTAACTCCCTCACACCAGTGAGTCAGGAGCAACTGGTCCATACAACAAGTACCACCATGTCCATGACTACATATGGGATTGTTCATAGTTACATGGCTCTTCATCGTAAGATTCTCTTGAGGCAGAACCAAGATCAAGGTCTTGACAGTACTGATCCTTAGACTACAGCTAGCACTGTGACCAACAGAGTGGATCTTCTAATAGTTGTGGCAGCAGTTGAGCCAAAGTGCACTCTGGCTCTTTTTTTTGAGCCAAAGGAGGGAATTTCAAGAATGATAGAGGTATTTGCGCATCTTTTAGCAGCATGGTTTGCAAAGTATTTCCATATTGTTAGCGATAGTGTCTTTGTAATGCTTAAAGTAGCCTAATTGTGCTTACAATACTCTTGTTGCCCTGTCTTGTTTCTTAAGTGGTTTTACCCTGTCTTGAATATAAATATAGTTTTTCGACCTTAGATCGCACTGGTGTGTTGCCTGCAGTGATATTGGACTGAGTTTGGTTTTGGGTCAAACAGCAAAAGTGCTCCAATGAGGTGACGAAGGGGTTGCCTTCGAGTCTTTAATATATCTCAGACCACCTCAATGTGCTTAAAGCTTGATTTTGGGAGGACAATGAGATATGAGTGACTAACAGCAACACTCGCAGGGTGCCATTTTGACCAAACATGAGATTGTGGAGGTCACTGCCTTACTTTTCCCGAATGTTTTTTCTTTCCAACAGTCGTTGTATCATCTACGTATATTAACAATTTAATATTTTAAAAGGAAAATATCTTAATCACTTTGAATTGAGGCATTGATCTTTGATCATCAAAATTCACCAAAGTATCTGCAGTACCTTCACTTATAAGACGCAGAGTAGTTCGATGGAATAGGAGCTCTGCTGTTTGATCCGAACGAGGTGATTTGTATTTTCAGTATCTTTACGAGGTATAGTTCCATGACATAGAACACTGTATGGGTGAGTAGTAGTTTTATTTTAACAAAAAACACAATCTACTTCTACAGTTACAAGTGAAAATCGCATACAACTAGAATCCCGCCTGCAGGGCTGTTCCAACACTCCTACTCATTTGAGCCAGATGTTCAGTTAAGATCTCCTCCGGTAAATAACATTTTAAATGGAAACTTTGTTCAAAAGTTCTCCTTTAAGCCAATCCAACAAGCTTCTCACTAATCTCCCAAACCTTTTTTGCCTTCTCTGCATCACTAGCTTCTTCTGAAAGTTGGTTCTCGAATGAGGCTGAGGTTTTATTCCAGCTCCAGTATACACCTGATTTTGTCAGGCTTGGATCACTTACAACCTGAACCAAAAGATAAAACCGGTGAGTTTATGTAAATCTATAAAAGCTGCAATTCCTCATTTCCTTATTAACCTCAAAGAGTCATTTCTTACCTGTGCAAGTCTTTTACCCGACTCCTCTTCAGATACATAACCCTTGGTGATATACTTCTGGAAGGGAGGAAAGAGGAGTCTGAATAAAGGAATGTGTTCCCTAAACAAGCCTGTAGTAGCAATGCAACCAGGGTAGAGAGAAGCAAAGGTAATGCCAGTCTCCTCATGGAAACGCCTGTGGAACTCCTGCATGGTTAACATGTTGCAGACTTTACTGTCCTTGTAGGCCTTGGCACCATCGAAATCCCCTCCATCAATCATGGTTGAACTATTCAATCCACTCAAGCCTCCTGCCAGACCCCTCAAGTCGCCAAGGTTTGCCTTTGGAGGCACATTTCCAGCCAAGGTATTTGTGTTTCCTACGAAAAAGAATTTTAGTTACCAATAATCGTTGTGATACATCAGTAATACATGAATGCAGTTTTTAAGGTTTCATGGTCACTTGAGTACCTGTGATTGAGCCAACGATGATCAGACGCTTTGATGGGTAGTCAGATTGCTTGAGGTCATCCAGGAGCAAACGAGCTAGTAGGAAGTGTCCTAAGTGGTTAGTTCCAACACTTAATTCAAATCCATCCGCCGTGTAGCTAGGCTCCTTTGCAGTTGGCTGGTAGATAGCTGCATTGCATACTAGCACATCGAGTTGTCTCTCTGATCGCTTAAAGTTATCCGCAAACTGCCTTACACTATCAAGAGATGAGAGATCAAGGTGCATGATAGTGTAGTTCTCCTTGGACATTCCAGCTGATTTGGCTGCCCTTTCGGCCTTGAGGAAATCCCTGCAAGCCATTATTACATGCCACTTTCCCGACTCAGCTAGAGATTTGGCTGTAGCTAGACCAAGACCAGATGATGCTCCAGTGATTATCACGCTTCCTTTTCTCAGTGTTTTCTTCCCTTGTGGAGTGGCCAGGTTTACTGCTGGAGTTGTAGCTGCTGTCTGTGCTCTGATTGCTCCAACTGATCTGTTTCTTTGGTTGATTTCTACCTGTAAGTTTATAAATTAAGCTCGATTCAGTTAAGAACACAACATCATCGTTATTTTGAATATTCCCTGTATGGATTAGAATTATTACAAGAGCCTTGCTATGTCACAGTTTATAAAGAATTAATGACACAGCGCGCCAAACACAATCACAAGAACCATCCAATTTGTTAGACTTTCTTTCAAACCAGCCTAACAGAACTATGAGAAATAGTTATGCATGTAGTGGCTTGTCAGGTTTACCTGTTTTATCAGGAATTATACCCAGAATTCAACACCATCCACTTCTATCATCAAAATTAGCAGATATCTATTACTTCATAGTTCATACAATTATAGAACTAGCATCATTCAAACTGTCTTCTCTATACTTATTAAATATTAATCCTTAGCCTAGGTGACTGTCGAGAATTATAACTGTACAATTCAAATGAAATCTAGTAATCTACTGACAACCTTTTTATTCAATGCATCTCCAGACATTGTAATTTTGAAGCTTAACTAAAATTTATCAGTTATATTATATACTTCCAA
>JABWDY010000852.1:8056-21139 GCA_013358455.1 Thalictrum thalictroides | reverse complement strand
ATTTTGTTTATCCTCAGTGAAAGTGTGTGTGTTGGCCCTGCTGAGTGATTCCCATGTTTGCACATTATGTTGCACTGAGTATGGTGAACCTACACTGCAATGGGTGAACAAAATCACATTCTTTTCTTTAACCTAGTAGGATTTTGCTTACCTTTTTAGGGATTGCTGACAACTGTTTATTAACCTTTTTCTGTTCCTTGATGAATTTACAACAATATGAGCTTTTATGCCAATCTTCATGATGCAATTAGCAATCTCCTAAAATATCAGAACCTTAATAAGTGCCACATGTCCAATACAAACGGTGTTCACACTATTGTCAAATTTGTCGGAGGTTTAATACATAAAAACTGGATGATAGATTGCTTTAGAGTCGTAAACTAATCTTTCGTGGGTTTTTTAATCTGCTGATCTGGACTCACTTAGGTGTTCAATGGTAGCAATCGATGAACATGTGCATGTTTTCATGTTGTACCCTTGTACATGTGTAGGAAAGTTGGTTGCAGCTTGTCCCATGTTGCTTGTTATGGCTGTAAATAACTCATGTGGGCATCATGAAATTAGAAATCAAGTGTCCCCAACCAAGTGATTGGATACTTCCAACTACTGTATATTATGCCTCATGTCTTGATAAAGAATCACTTACGGAGAACAAGTAATCCTTCTAGCAGTTTTAAAAGAAAACTAAGTTTGAGGGTTCTTTTGTGATTATGTAAGAGGCTGGCCATTTCCTGAGGGCAGTAGAAGGGTTGAAGGCTCAGAGTCGAGCTATTAAGGGTTCGGGGGAAATATGTAAGCATTGTAATATTTTATATATAAAAACAGGAGCCAGAGGTCATCAAGGCTGGTCTCTCTTTCTCTCTCAAATTCTTTGTCTCTTTCCTTCTTTCTCAAATATATCATAGCATACCATTAAACTTTAAGTTTTCCTACTTTTGATATGCTCCTTTGAACTTGTTCATTGATCACTGATCAGGCTTCTATCCTATGTTTACTTTTCCTTTTTCATATATTTCAAGCTTTGGACTTGTCTATGTAAAACTTAGTGTTTATCCATACAAAGCAGTCAAGGTCTGATCTACTTTGTTGATTCCCTTTTTCTATCAGAGGCATTGCACCAGAAGATTCTGTTACAGGTGGAAGAAGCGATTGAAAAGCAGCTCACTGACGCAGACAGGAGAATCACTGATATTCACAAGGCAAGTTACATATGTAAATAAGAATTCATTGGAGGATCATACAAAAGTTAGTTAATTTTTTTGTGGATATCTTCATCAAGCCCCAAATTTATCCTCTTTGTTGCAATAAGTTGCCAACCATGTATTTTGTGGAAACATCAAACGTGTGCTGAGATGGGAAGGGTGCATGTCTCCGACCTTAGACATTGTTAGCTTGCCCATGAGAATAATATGGCTTGAAACGTGCACACACGTTGGCACCTAAGTACCTAACATTAAGTTTTCTTCTTTATGTTCATAAACTATCATATGGACTACACGTCTTTCAAACGTGCTTCTATGACTAAAATCCTTAGCAAGCAACTGAATTGGGTTGATTATTGTTGCAGGGGGCGAGAGAAAAGATGTGCCAGTTGAAACATGTAATAACTGAGGGCCTCAAAGGTGGTTTCGTTTGACTTAATATTTCCATGGTTGATACAAACATAATATGAAGATAGCTGCTGTGAAGACGGGATGTGACATTGGTATAGCTCATCCTCATGTACACCACAATGGAGCAAAACTGTCTTTGTCTGCAGGTTACTTCTGTTTTTATTATTTTCTATATTTTCATTTTCTTATAATTCCACTTGTTAATAATACACTACACTGCTAGGAAGCAAGTGGACTATTTTCTTAGTTTTGATATTTTATCAAGGTAGGCCTATTATGATCTGTTTTATCATTTAAAAAATACATTACCGGCACCAAATTATGCTTAAATGGAATGTCAGTAACCTATAATGTTTGGCGAATGTTGATCATGGTAGCACCGGATTACTGGATACATCTGGGACTTTAGTGTCAATGTGGATTTTGTTTTTCTTCAATGACTGATTGGCGTCATGACATTGCTGTTTGCAACATGCAATGTCTTGAACAATGAGCAGCAAAACCATGTTATATGGGAGTTGGTGTCTGCAGCACTGTTGTTGTTTGGCACGTACAGTTGGAAGATTACAATCCTAACTGTTGTCTGACTGGATGTGGCTTTATGTTGCAATGGTAAGATAACTGAACTAAACAAAATAGATGAGGCAAGCATCTGAGAAGCTTCAATCATTCTTCAATGGAAGTGTTTCCTTTTAAGACCAGCATCTTTTTAAGTGACTATGTGATCAGGTTGATATTACTTAATCATAATATTTCTTAAACAATTATGCTGATGAACCTAATGGCGATGCCGAATAATATTCCGACACCCCACCATTAGAAAGACAAATATCTAGAACTAAAATTATATCAGGTTCCTGCCATTTTTCACTTTTATGAACTTTTACGCAGTACATTAGTGGGTTTGAGAAGCAGTCAATTTCAGAAGAATGTTGTGTCTAAATCCAATGGGCGTATGGGCATGGTGTTCTTGAAAATGACTGCTTCCTAAGTATACACCTCTGATTTTAAATTGCGTCTAGTACAAACACGGAGACATTTTGTTAGGAAGTTCAGTACTCAGTTTGCAACCACAATAGTACAATACCACGTGAACATCTTGGTTATGGATGATGTTCCTCACGTGTCATGTTGAACTTTTCTCAAGTTTAACACCATCTTTGGCAATTTGATTTTGATGTATCGTGTATGACGTGTTTGGTCATTGGTGTTGCCTCAACAAGATTTCCTCCCCTTAAACCAACTAAAGTGGTATCACATCACCCCTTATAACCACAAGTCCACAACAACAACCAAAGATACATGAAAATATAAAGAAATGTGGCTTCCTTTGCTTTAAGGGTCCACCTTACAAACATATCTCCATCTTATTTGATGACTTGCTTGTTCTTCACATTTTAACAAGAACCTACATTTCAACTAAAACAAAAACATATATATACAAAGAAGATTTGAGGAACTATTCGTTTCTTTTGATAAAGACATATATTTTTATCTCTTTGTGACCTTTCTTTTGAATTAGAATCAACAATCTAATTCTATTGATTCTCTTATTGAACCATATCGAATTATTTGTCCAAAACTTTAAACTATTCCCCACATCACTATATCAAAATAGACAAAACTCAATTATCAATTTCTCTCTATTTTTTAAATAAATAAATATTTTTCATCTTCTTCTCCGATAAGTAAGAAAAGTAATAGTGATAATAGTAATTATGAGTTAGAGTCAACCATTTTCTTAATCAAATGATTTTAGAGTCCTAAATCCTACCTTTATAAATTTGAATATAAGCACAAGTGTAGACAAGATATAGTGTGAAAAAAGTGTATCACGTCAACCCCACAAGTTCAATTATTATACTCAAAGATAATATATATACCATTACATATATTAAAAAAAATAAAAATATGGTGCCATTAGACCTTATCTTCATACATAGTTCTTACAACAATCTTGTCAGAATTCACAAGCAATGCATATATAAGATCTAAAAACTATATTTAATGAAGTCATGGATGTCCAGACTTCCACGTTCCACCCACCCTGGGACCAATTAAGAAAGCAGAAACTGGTTAATATATATTTATTTAATTAGTGAGGGGTTACTTATTTTATCTTCTTGGCCTTCTACAAGTCTTAAACCCTGTTCCACTTTCACCTTCACTCAGACCAACAGATACGTATATAAGTATCTGAAAGTCATTTTTGTTTTAGAGCATCTCACTTAGTTTAGTGTGCCATCTAAGCTAATTTTTAAAGTTAGGAGTACATTAAAAAAAACAACACCAATGCTTCACTAGCATTTCATTAACTATCCACTATATAAATGGGACCCACATATTAAATAAACAAAAAAAATTATAAAAAAAGAGTCCAAATGAGATTACAACTTCCGCTCGGTGTTAAGAGTGTCGTTTGATGTAAACAATTGTTTTTTTCCTTCTTATCTCTCTCTCACGTGGGACCTACACATTAAAGCAATTAAAAAAATACAAACGAGATTGTGACTATCGCGCGATGTTAAGAGTTTCGCTTCTTTAGTTAGTGTAACACTAAAATTTCCCCTAACTTAAGTGGAACTTTAGTGAAATTTTAATGAATTTCTAAAGTTAGTGTATGATTGAAGATGAATTTTGCTATTTTTTAATGAAAACACTAAGTTTAGTGTAACATTGGAGATGCTCTTAGACTCGAGTGTGCAGCCCATATATATATAGTTTACATGTGTATCTATAAGATGCGTAAACACCATATATAATGGGATTATCAATTTTATTTATTATTGTAACTTTGTAAGTAAGTAAGAGAGTTTTCAAACTTTCATTTCATTTATATGCAAGTAAGAGGTAGTTTTCAAACTTTTTTGGTCTATCTGAAAAGGAGATTTTGATTAGATAATTAGATGATATCAAATGTTGTTGAACTGATTTATTTAAGACATGATTTTGACTGAACTTCTTTACTGAATAAACTACAAATCTATAATAGTAATAAAAATTAAAGAAGTAGATATTTGGATATTTGAGTTTATATATGAGAATAACAATTTGCAAATAAGAAATAAAAGTTATCTTCTTATTGGGTTTGTTTCAAAGTGCTGTTACTTTTTTTAGCTGTGAAGTTGTTATTCAAGAAGGTGGTCTGTTTGAGTCTTTGAGATCTCACAATGATGATGGTAGTTTGGGGTTTGCAAGCATTAACTCTTTTACTTTTGTAGTTTCTGGCAATGGGTTTGGATTTCAGAATTGAAGGAGGAGGTATTAATTAACTACAAAGAAAACCAACAAAGTTAAGTTCAGTTCTAAGTGACTCAGAGTTAGAGCAGAATCTCTCTCTCTCTCTCTTCAGGTTCTATTCATCTGTTAATCATGCCTTACTCTCATCTTCATAGGATGGCGAAAGAAAAACTTGAATCATTAACTCATCAGAGAATGACTAATTCTTTCAAGGATTTAGCTTCAGTGTAAGAATTTTTTTAGGAGTTTTGATATCTTAGCTTTTTCTTTCTTTTTTCCATTCAAGAAGCTCTAAAAAAACCAATGTGTTATCTGCTTTTGTCGATGTTTAAACATTTTTTATGCAGAGACAGACCTGACAGTGATTTCTCCGAGCTAGTATGGGAAAATGGGCAGATTTTGATGCAAGGTCAATCCAACAAGGCTCGAAAGAGTTCTGTAAATACCAATACTACTCAACGGAAGGAGGAAGAAAATGCTACTCCTACTAATACAAAGAAAGCACATTCTGGTTTGAATGACTTCTCAGCAGGGCAATCATCAAGAACAATGGGATTTGGACAAGACGATGAGCTCGTTCACTGGCTAAACTATCCCATTGATGAGTACTCATCGGAATTCTTCTCAGAGTTTAGTCATCAAAACACATTCTCGGAGAAGAATACGGTTGTACCAGTTGTTAAGAACATGAGTAACAATCAGTTGATTAGAAATTCCCAGGGTGGTGCAAATCCAGAACAAGGAAATTTATCAAAGTTTTCAAGGGGAAGTCTTGACCATACCAGAGTTAGAGATACACAACTATGTTCGGTGCCGCAGTTACAACAACTCCAAAGAGTTCCAGATTCAACTGGCTGCAATACCAACGATGATGAACTTGCTCATTCCACCGGCTCACTTAACCTTAAGATTCAACAGCAAAAACCTGAAGTCACACAACCAAACAGTAATACTGGATTCACCAACTTCTCTCATTTTCTAAAGCCTGCGACATTTGTTAAAAGCAGTCGGCAGAGTGCAAATACTGCTCCCACTTCATCTCCAATGAGCATAGATAGACTTAGAAGTAATGATAAGGAGTCTGTTGTGAGTGGCAACAATCGTATTCAATCCACAGTGATTGACTCTGCTAATGGTTCAAAAAGTTTCACAGGCCACGAGAGTAAATTTAATTCTTCGACACCAAAGGGGGAAGTTAAACCACCCATTGGTGAAAAGCCTCCTAAGGTCATTGAGCAGTCTGTAGCTAATTGCCAAGAAGATGCTTTTGGGAAAAGTAAATTCCCAGAACCAACTCTTGGCCAAACATCTAGCTTTGCAGCAAGTATGACCAATAATGAGAAATGTTTTGAACCAGTAGTTGATTCTTCTTCTGTATGTTCGGGTACTAGTGCCATGGGAGCTTCATATGATCTGAAACATCAGTTAAAGAGGAAAACTAGAGACACAGAGGACTCTGATTACCTGAGTGAAGTAAGTGAATGTACAACTTTTACCTCTAGGTATTCTTTTCCATCTGATGAAGTTAAATTTTTCCCAGGATATTGAAGAAGAATCTGTTGGTGCAAGAAAACCAACTCGAGCAGGCACGTCCACAAAGAGAAGCCGGGCTGCAGAAGTGCATAATCTATCTGAAAGGGTGAGTTTAAGGATTGCTAAATAGACATCAAGTTCTAATTCAATTTTCACAAACATTCTCAAACTCAAATGCAATTGATTTGAAAACAGAAGCGGAGGGATAGGATCAACGAAAAGATGCGAGCACTGCAAGAACTTATACCCAACTGCAATAAGGTTGTCCATCTTTGTCTCTCACCAACGCCAAAATGTTCTCTATCCAATGTTGTTCAATTGCCTTCTTTAATACTATATACTTGTCCATCGTTGTCAGGTTGACAAAGCTTCAATGCTTGATGAGGCTATTGAGTATCTGAAGACTCTCCAGCTTCAATTACAGGTAGAGTAGTTCTTGGTTTTGAGTTCCAGTACAAACCATTAAGCAATGCTTCTCATTAACCTCAAACTTTTGAAAACAGATAATGTCAATGGGAACGGGGCTTTTTATGCCTCCAATGATGTTACCAAATGGAATACAGCACGTAAACACACCAAACTTGCCCCCTTTCTCCCCAATGAATGTAGCTGGCATGGGGATGGGAATGGGGATGGGCATGGGTTTTGGAATGGGAATGGTTGATATGACTGGCGGTTCCTCTGGTTGCCCACTGATTCAGGTACCCCCAATGTATGGGGCACAGTTTCCATACTCTAACTTGCCTATGATGGCTGGGGCTAATCTTCAAATGTTTGGACCTCCTGGTCAAGGGATTTCAATGTCAATACCTCGTGCACCCTTCATTCAACCTGCAGGAGGACCTTCTACAAACTCTTCCATGTTACCAATTGTCTCCAGAGTAGCAACGTCAACAGAAATTCCAAACTTAGCCTCGCCTTCATGTTTAAAGGATCCCACAGAAGTCACAAATGCAAAATTACCCGACAGAAATGCCGAGTTCTCACAGAATCAGATACCTGCTAAGGTCTGTTCATTAACTTGAGGAAACTCTTTCTGTTTTTCTTTTACGCATAAACATGACATGAAATTTAATAAGAAACAACGCCCGGGTGTTAATAGGGGTTGAACCAAAACTGGACGCACGAAACGTGAAAACACATACTTAGCTGAACTTAAGGTCTTCTTTATAAATAATTGTAGTTTTTATCTTCATATATTATTTCCAAAGGCCAATTCATGGCCCTAAAACATAGGAAACCCATCAGTGTGCCGCAGAAAGCACAGAGGTTAGTTTAGAACCCTACCAAGGAAAATCCACAGTATTCAGTAGTATCCCAGGATTTCTCCCCGAGGTTATGTTGAATAAACACCCAGCCCAAAGGGCGAAAGTAAAAATTGTGAATAATATCCATGCACCTCCACGAGTGAAAACAATACTGACAGTAGGAGGACCGGCATAATTTCCTTTTAGAGTGCAATGTCGAATTCTGTGCTAGTTAGTATAGCTTTTTTCATTGCTACTGTGTGTGCCAGGTAACAAAAGGTGTGGAACAGTCTTTATTAGCTCCAAGGCATGATTATCCCCCACAAGCAAGTGAAAATGGAGTCATTGAACCCACTTAGTAGATAGTGAGTAAGTTCAATTTCTGTTACATGATAGGTTTTGTCTTGTTTTTATATATAAAAAAAATTTGACACTAATTTTATTGTGCAGACTAAAACTGATGTGAGTGACAATACATTTTGTATTGAGTGAGAATCACAGTTGCTGATTCAGTGACGTTCTACGCGTAGAAAAGAATCATTCAGAGTAATACATGAAAGCGGCGTGGGACACTGACGATAATCATCTTTCATGACATTTTACGATGAGACTTCTACTAACTGCGAAGTAATTTTGTTTATCTGAAATTTGGTGGCATCTTCTATAATTTTACTAGTACCAGGGAGTAGGAGCTTACAAAAGTATGTGGTTGAGGGTTTTTTCATAGATCTGTAGCTTTTCTCTTGACACCGGAAGAGATCATTTTATCTGAAATGTCTTCATAAGGTGGTTAACTTCTCCAATCACTGTTACAGGGACAAGCTATTTACAGAGGCAGTATATGCAATGTAGCAAGTACCCATTGTGAGGCAAAGAATATCACATTTGTATCTTCTAGGTTAATCCTGAAAAACTATACAGAATAAATATTTGATGAGATTTCATTACTCGGGAAGCATCCCAAAAATTCAAACTAGAAATATAAGCGCAGAAGATGAGCTAAAAAATCTATAGTCATAATACACAAAGCACAATTGATTTCGTGAGAAAACTATGAATTATACGAAAAGAGCACAGCCATTGCTAACAACTTACAGCCATTGCTAGCAACTTTTTCTTTACGAGGATGAATGATCATGAGTTTATAACACAACAACAATTACTAACAACTTTTTCTCTATGAGGATGAATGATCATGAGTTTATACCACAACAACAATTATCAAGTGCTCTAGACAAAACACCCACTCGTAACCTGGTTGCCTGAAAGAGAATAATGTGGTGCATACATAGAAATTGAATTTCATTTGCAGTAATTACATGACCTATGTAATATTCTAAACCTTGAAACGGCACAAACTACAAGCATAAACTTTTGTTATAATGATGTCTAGATCTTTGCTAAATTTCCTTAATGATTTTTGCGTGTTGAGTTGTATAGAATGTCAGACAAAAACCAATAAAACACTTCGATTTTTTATTCTCAGTATCATGACGTTTATAAATTACTTTATACTTTGGGACCTTCTCTAGTTCCTTACTCTACACAAAATGTCACCCAAATTACCCAACGCAAAAAGTCATTACGAGATTTTCCTGGCTCGCAATGATGCACTCATAATGACACTTCCTTATGAGGTCTTCTATTAAGTGCTCCAACTGTTCAGTAATGTCCAACAAATATTATCGCTGTTGCCCTTTCTGGCCTCCCCCCAAGCATTATTGTCCCTTCGAATGATTACATTTTCTTCAACTCTTTTTGGAAGTAAGGAATCCATAGTTTCAAGTAAGAGAATTCTATATAAAGAATCAAATAGTTGGAATAAGAAATAAGTATTGGCAATAAATGTGAGTGGCTGTGTGTGTAAGTCCACCCGCCTTTTCAAATCCTGGTGTTTATTTTTTTTTTTCGAGAATATTGACACTATGACCACTATTATTAATAGATATATTTTTGACACCCATAAAGAACAGTTCATAAGCAATATCATTAAAAGCAACAAGAAGGTTGTTATTACTCGTACCTTCAGCAGCTGCAAATTGTAAGGTTGACACTTTTGTCAGGATCAATTTTTGCGACTTTCTCTCTATTTCAGCAAAAGATTGGTAGAAAATGTACTTCATTACATCTGAACATGATTTGTTACAACCAAAAGCATATTAAATTATCCCGGACATGTTTTCAGTCTTAAGCTGCAGAACCTCTGAAGAGTCTGTTCTTGTACTTGCTACTAGCCAGTTCATATATTGATGAATCTCTTCACCTGAAGCTTTGTTAGAAACATTCTTCGCAGTCGGAATACTGTACTTGTGGTGAGATATTATTACTTTTGGCACAATGGAAGCAACCAAGAATACAGAGTTGAGATCGATCTGAACTGAAGAATCATAATAGGTAACCCATGTCCAACAATGTTACATGGAAGTAAGGAACAAGCCCTAGCCCAAGTCCTTACGTTTTGTTTCATGCTCAAATCCCGGCATATCTGAATTAGAATATGGTTGGTAGCTTAATTAATCCGGAGCACACCAGAGATAAATATTTTCTGTCCCCTTGCACATTATGGTTTTCAGGCGACCAAGCAATGACTCAGCACCCAAGCCTGATACCGCTCTGTCAATCACTTGAAATCCAAGAATTTGAACCACATACATCCCCTCGTCATCTTCGTAGCAATGGCAGGTATAATGCTAAAATAGTTCTCGCAAAATTACAAATAACCTTCCGTTGAACTGAAAAGTTTGTCCTACCCATCAAGATCATCCAAGGAAAATGATGTGTCTGGCAGGTACCCTTCATCCTGCATTCCCAATAATAAGCACTCCAGGATCTCTTCAATCTCTTTGTTATCTTTATGAGTCCGCTCCTTCGCACGAAACAAGTGAACACAGTGTCTGACCTGAATCCAACTATTTCCGGGTATCTTTGTCAAGCCCTTCTGTTTTATTATTGTTCTGACTTTGGATGCTTCTTGCCATTTTCCCTTGGAAGCGTAAATATTAGATAACAGAATATAATATCCTGGGTCGTCCATATTTTTCTTGAAGAGTTCTCTCCCTACAAGCTCTGCAAGTTCAACCCTATTGTGAACTCTGCATGCCCCAAGTAGGCTTCCTAAAACGTCAACCTCTGGCTCCATGGGCATTTTTCTGATAAACTCCCATGCATCATCAAGGCGGCCTGATCTACCAAGAAGATCCACCATACACGAGTAGTGTTCCATGTCCGGTATAACTCCATACTCAGCAGTCATGGAGTAATACAAATCCCAACCTTTCTCAACCAAACCTGCATGACTACAGGCCGATAAGAGTGCTATGAAAGTGACTTTGTCAGGCCTGATTCCAGAATTATTCATTTGACTGAAAAATGCAAAAGACCGTTCTCCATGTCCATGGACCCCATGTGCAGCAATGATTGTGTTATATGTTACGATGTCCTTCTCTACCATCTGATCAAATACCTGTACTCCTTGTTCTAGGTACCCACATTTGCAATACATGTCCATAAGTGAATTCCCAACAGATACAAACGATCCGAGACCATTTCGAGTTGCGTAGCTATGAATTTCTTTTCCTAGCCTCATTGTCCCCATTTTGGTGCACAACGGAAGAACACTCAATATGGTAATAGAATTTGGTCTGAGTAAAGATTCACCAATTCTTCGAAAAATCTCTAGTGCAGAATCAGTGTCTCCGTTTAAATTATAGCCGACTATCATTGAATTCCATATATTGATGTCTCTATCTGACATAATCTCAAAAATATGCCCCACTTCTCTCATCGACCCACAGTTGGCATACATATCTATTAACGCGCTTCCAATAAATACATCAGAGTCAAGCCTATTTTTTATAACATAGTTGTGCATCTCCTTCCCCTGTTTCAAAAGTTTTAAGTTTGCAAGTACTGGAAGAATGGAGGCTACTGTGACAGCATTAGTTCTTATCCCTGAATGCTTCATCTCAACATACACTTCTATACTCTTAATGTATTCACAATTTTGGGAATGACCAGCAATCAAGGTACTCCATGACACAACATCTTTGTACTTTATGTTGTAAAAGACACGACGAGCTTCATGGGTATTACCACATTTAGAGTACATATCCATTAAAGCATTTGAGAAATATAAATCACTGTCAAATCCACTCCTCAATGCACAACCTTGCAAGGCCATTCCATGTGGTTGAGCTCCCAGTCTACCACAAGCTGGCAGAATTGTTGCCACAATCACAGAATCAGGCCTCAACCCTTCTACTCTCATTTTTCTGAACAAGACCATAGCTTCATACCAATCCCCATTTTGCACAGCTCCACCTATAATCGCACTCCACGATACTAAATCTCTACCAGGCATTTTGTCAAATATTTTCCGTGCTTCATCTAAGCTGCCACACTTAGCAAACATATCAATCATTGCACAATCAACAAAAATATTGGGTTTTACACTAAAATGAATCTCATTGAACTGAATGCTTTCTAGAACTCTTCTACCTTCTTCAAGTGCAGATAATCCAGAACAAGCCTTTAAAACAAGTGGGTAAGTAAAATTATCGGGTTTTGCGCCTTGTTTCAACATAAAATGATAGAACTCAATTGTTTCTGACAACTGATCCTCATTAATCAAACCTCTAAGAATTGCATTCCAAGCAAAATTGTTTATTTGTGTCAATCGATTGAAAACAAGTAAAGCTTCACGTAAACAATCAAACTTAACATATACATTCACAAGCTGTGATCCTAAAACTAAATGTGTATTACTTGGGTTCAAAAAGCCATGAACTTGCAAAAGAGCATGTACGCTCTTAACTTCAGATAGAGTGGAAGTTGATTTAAGCTTGTTGTACAAAAGATACGAGTTTGATGAAGTAGAATGGATCACTTGATTGCTTAAGTTTCTAAGCTTGAGAAATGCTGGTTTGGGTATTATGAGTTTTCTTGATTTAATGGAAAGCATTGGTTTTCTGTTTGAATTGCTTCAAGTTTCATGGCTTTTAAGCTTTTAAGTCTTTTAAACTTAAACATGACCGTTATATACATAATACATACAGTAGGTCATGGTCCTTAAAAGTTTTGATGGGTGTATATAAATGTATTTGAGTACCTCGAGATACACATTGTATACATCCACTGTTAAGAGTGCGTCGAGATACATGCATCCATCCCTAACACATATCTTTAGGCGATGTGATGTGATTTGTGAATCATCAATGGAAGAGCAAAGGTCTATACCAGTATACTCTATACTGTATGCAGTTGGTTTGTGTTACAAGGCCATCTGCAGTCTAGCAGTAGTTCATTCTGTTGTGGAGGACAACCGATGTAATCTGTGCAACAGCAGCAGCAGTACTGAATCGTGTTTACATCTCTTTCTGGAGTGTCCTCTTGTTGCACAGGTATGGCAGAAACTGATTGGGCATATGCCTAGAGCTGCTGATATTTTAACA
>JABWDY010000831.1:7506-18443 GCA_013358455.1 Thalictrum thalictroides | reverse complement strand
TCTCTGTCTCTGCGACGATGATTATGAGTTTGATTGCTCTGTGATGTGAAGTTTCTCTCTCTCTCTATCTTGTACTACTGTTTTCTTCTTTTTGTCTTGTTTCAGTTAAAAACATTCCGTTAGATTCCGTTAATTATCCTGTTATATTTAGAAAAACGACGGTTGAGATTTGTTTGTGTTGGTCGTGGAGATTATTATCACCGTTAGATGAGTAATTTTAAACGGAACTAGTCGGTGAGAGATCAATCAATTGTTTTTGCGCCATTTTTTTATTTCTTGTCTTTACGTATCTTTGCTCGTGGATATGCACGTGCCAAAAACTGTCTGAAGGCCAAAGCTGGAAAGAAGAAGACTCCAGCCAGGTAGGAATGTAGGATTCATGGCTTTCAATGGGTCGGTTTTTAGCCAGAACCAGACCATTTAACATGGATTTTTACCGTTTCTCTTCTTATTGGTTTTGGCTTTTTGCTGCAGATTCCTACAGTTACAGCTGCATCATTTGTTCTTCATAGAAGCACAATAAGCTCCGTGAATTGTGGCAGAGATAGGGTACAATGGTTTATATTTCTGCAGGTGAAGAGAAAGCTGGCATTCGTTTTCGTTCTTATTGTTAGACACGGAAACTGGTTGTCTGGTTTCAGATTTGGGTAGAGCTTTCAGCAGTTTCGTATCTCGTATTCTGTGTCTTTTGGACCTGTAATGGAAATGGCCTAAGGAAGGATCAAAGCGACTGCAACTGGTACATAAATTCACTAAAGCTTGGGTACTGAACAAAGTCTAATTCAGATAAATGTAACAGCTGAAGGAAACATATTAAATACAAGCGAAGGGAACATTTACCCCTATATATCTGGGTTAGCAAAAGTAAAATGATTTACAACATCTCAAAATCGCTCATCTATGCATGATTGCATAATATTTGGTTCAAAAATGCGCCAAGAGCCCAAGAACACAGGAAATCAAGTGGATAAGATCACATCACTTGAGCAATTTTATAGGAAGAATTAAGAAGTTCCAAACATTTAACTGGATACCTCATACCTGAAGCCAATGATATGATTATTCTTCAACGCCACATAACAGATTATGGATCTTAACTTCAGCTCACAGGTAGTCCAGTAATGCAGATTCTGCCTCAATCATCATAAACAAGGACACTGAAGTGAACTATACACCATTGAGCTCATAATTGGTTGAATTTAATAAAATATTGGCAACTTCAGCAAAGGGATCCCCATCAGAAGTCAGCTTTGCAGAAACTGCAAAAGATGGTTTTGTGCTGTCAATGAAAGGTTGTACAGTACAATGGCATTTTACATCAGTGTATTGTGTGCTGTGGTGCTAATCTTGTCTTTAATGGGATTAGCTTATTAGTAATTATTGAGAATGTGATCACATCTATAAGTTTAATAAAATTATCGTACATAATCCAACAGCTTGCGAAGAAGAATGAGCAAGTCAAGCAGAACAGATCAAAAATTTCATCTTCAGACTTACATAGTATGCCCAAAATAACCTTCGTAGACTCTAAACATTAAATTAAACAGGAACAGAGGCAGTGAAACTCTTACCTTGTGAAATATAAATCACACCCTTCCTTCGAAGAAATCAGAATGCCCACACAACTGTGTGAGGAATTTGAATTATGTTTTACACCAGTTCACCAGTTGTGGTACTCCATTGCATCTTTAGCATCCATTTCCACAATAAGTTCAATTTCGTGTCCCTGCCAAATCCAGAAATAAGGTCATGACATCTATACAAACTTTATTGTCACAATCACAGATATAAATAAACATTCAAAAGAACCCCCAAAAATGAGAGGGTGCCAGGATAAATGAATCAGAAGAGAAAAATCTCACCTGATTGAAATTGTCATTAAACCCCATGGTCCCTTCAGACATATCCAATGCCTGACAAGCTTTTTCTATATCACGGAGGAATGCAACAGGCTTCTCTTGATTGGTATTATTTCCAAAGTTGAAACCTGCCCTTCCTTTGTAATAAAAACGCAGGCTTCCCAATCAGGCAATCACACAAATCAATGGTTTCTATATACAAACTCAGTTTCTTAGGAAATTTTCTCATTATAATTAGTTTTAGGGTCAGTCTTGGTATCTTGCATTTCTCCACTCAAAATTTTCAACATCAACATTATTTCTTCATACTGAGGATGTGAAGTGTGGTCCACAAAAAATGTTGCAATGATCCCATGTAATTCAATTGAGCTCCACCCAGGCACCTTTTTCAGGCCAAGGGATCTCATCTGCATCCATGCCTCCCCGACACCATCCCATCTTCCCATTGAAGCATAGCTGTGTGCCAATTGCACATAATTTCCAGCACTCTCAGGTTTCAATGCAACTATTTCCTGAGAGATGACATCCCCAAGATCATCATATCGATAAGCCCTGCAAGCATCCAGCAATATGCCCATAACATCAATACTTGGCTGTTGAAACATCTTCTTGACAAAGTCATATGCCTCTTGCACTCTTCCAGATCGACTGAGAAGATCAACTATACATGCACGGTGCTCAAGTTTTGGCTCCATCCTGAAATCTTCTGTCATAGAATTGAATATTCTCAACCCTTGGGAAACAAATCCTGCATGACTACATGCAGATAGTACCGCTAAGAAGATTACATAATTTGGTTCAATACCGGAGTGCAGAGACTCATAATACATCCTCAAAGCAGTTTCCCCCATTCCATGACTACCATACCCTGCAATTATTGTGCTCCAAGAAACCACATCCTTTTCTGGCATCTCCTCGAAACACTTTCGAGCCATACATAAATCACCACATTTGGAATACATATCAGTCAATGCAGTGTCGATCGAGATGCATGGCCCAGTTCCATTTCGAATCACAAAATTATGGATTAATTTCCCTTGTTGGAGTGCTCCAAGGGAAGCACAAGCTTGGAGAAGTGATACCACTGTGATGAAGTCTGGTCTTTCATTAGCTACTCTCATCTGTTCAAAAAGGATTAGAGCTTCATCCAAACGGCCACTGTGAGCATAGCCTGCAACTATGGCATTCCATGTAACCACGTCTTTATCGAGTGCTCTATCGAAAACAAACCAGCTTTGCTCCAGATGACCACATTTAGCGTACATAGTAATTAGGGAATTCTGGAGAGTCATATCTAACACCATCCTCTGCCTTATAACGTAACCGTGAATGGAGGACCCATGATCAAAGGAATCCAATTGTGCACAAGCTGCCAGTGCACTAGCTATGGTTGCAGTGGAAGGACATACTCCTGACTGTAACATTTTTTGAAAGACGCACAATGCTTCATCTGCTTTATCAATTTGAACTAAGCCTGAAATAATAGCTGTCCAAGTAACGACATCCCCATCTACAATTCCATCAAAGAGTAGAAATGCATCATCCACATTTCCAAATTTCAAGTACATGGCTATCAGCGTAGTGTCAACATGCATATCTGATAAAAATCCTGCTTTTACAATTTGCCCATGAATCATTTTACCTAGTTGAATTCTATAATCATTTGCAACAGAAGATACTACAGATCCAAACGTCTGATGGTCAGGCCTCACCCCTTCAATCATCATTCTATTCAGTAACTCAACAGACACCCTCACATATCCATTCTGTGAATAACACGAAACCATAGAATTCCATGAAACAATGTCTTTCTCATCCATCGACTCAAACAAATTCCTAGCAATATCTACTCTCCCACATTTACCATACAGATTCAAAAAAGAATTCATCAAACTGAGAACACCCTCCAACCCCAACCGAAAAACACAAGCTTGAACACATAGCAATAGTCTAACTTCCAAAATCCCAACTAACAAGCCCAATATAGTAACTGAATTTGGTTGAATTCCTTCAAATCTCATCTCATTGAACATATAAAAAGCCATTTCAACATCCCCAATACGTGAATAACACCCAATAATTGCAGACCAAGGAACAACATTTCTTTCAGGCATTTCATCAAAAACTTTACGAGCAAGATAAGTATGACCCAACTTAGAGTACATATGAACAATTGAAGTAGAAATATAAGCATCTGAAGAATACCCATTGACAACAGTGTGTTGATGAATCAAAAGACCATGTGAAATCAAACCAAGTGAAGTACAAGCTTTAAGCAAAGAAGGGAATGTGTAGGCATCAGGTGAAGTTCTTGTAGTGAGCATAGAGGAGTAAGTGTGAAGAACATCTTGATGAGAACCCATTAATGAGAAACGGTTTATGAGTTCATTGTATGATTTGGTGCTTGTGAGTTGTTGTGGTTTAAATTTGTTCATCTTTTGAATATAAGTTTAAACAAACCCATTTCTATGGAAGCTCACTTCTTCGATTGAAGTAATACAAATGAAAAATAATTGAAAGAAAATTGATGGAATCTGGGACTGCAATCGAGCAGAGTAAGTAGAAAGAAAGACGAAGAAGAAGAAAACGATGCTGATGAAATGGGCTGTTATTGGGCCACGTGATTCGATATAGGCCCATTATTAAATCTTTTCTTTAATTCAAATTGTAAAACATAAATGTCCTAAAAACTTAATTAAACTCAAATTGTGGATCTGATTCTAATTTACTCCTACTACAAAATGTTGTTGAAATCTTCCGACATAAACTTTCTCACTATCGATTCTTTCGTTATCAATCACACAAAACCCTAGATTTTCTTCTTTCTATTGTTCTTCTTCTTTGATTACGTTATAGAACTTTACAGATGGATTTGATAAATCTATCGAATTGAGCTAATTATATTTTATTTCGAACCCTAACAACAGGTAAATATGTTTTCTTTCTTCTGTATTAAATTCTTGTTTTTTCGCTTTTGCCTTTTGTTTTAATCTTTGATTGCCAGATTATTAGTGTTATGAGTTGAAAATTAGCTTTTAAAGTGATGCATGCACTTAAATTGATTGTTAGATCGATTAAGAAAACAGAATAAGCTAAGTTGAGCTGGTCGTCATCTTTGCCCATCACATATGAAGCATTATAATGTTTAAATGCGTAGAATGTTGCAAGACTGGGTTCCATTTCCATATATGTGAACTGCAGGAGTATCCAGTCATAAAGATGGAAATTGGGCAGGATTTTTTAGTTGTTAAAATCATACTGTTTAAATGCGTAGAATGTTGTTAAAGATGGAAATTGAGCAGGATTTTTTAGGTGGGAAATGTGTCAGGTTTTGTATATTTAATACTTCACTAATTCAAGTTCTTTCTTTTTTTTTTCCATAATTTCAAATAGTACGCAAGGTGGTGCTTATAACCTTTTTTGTTCTGCCTATGACCTTTTAAAAAAAATTCATACGCAATATGGTTATGCGTACAAACACAGTTCCACGTATGAATTTAATTTAATTGATAAAAATTCATTTTTGCACAGGATGGTTCTGCGAATGACTATAAGGACAAAAAAGTGGTACATAGAATGGTTCTGCGTACAACTATATGTCATGGAAAATCAAATATAGCAGCTGCTATATGCCTTGCCTAGATAGCAGCTGCTAAAGCAACTCTAACAAATCTCTGACAGTTTTTGTAAAATGCAAAACTGCATTAGGGATGATTTTTCTAAAGTTTTTGCATTATTCCCTACGCATTAGAGATGCTCATACACTGCTGATTATACTTTAGCTCCCAACAGTAGTGTTTGCCTCCCCTTTTGTTGAAAGATGATCATGGCATTGTTCATTTATTAGACCTTATGGCTGTTTTCAGTTATCCCTCTCAGTCATCATTTATATATAAAAAAGCATTGCCGATATAACTCATAGATTTATATGTAAATTAGAAATACTTTTTTTTGTTCCTTTGTGGGCAATAATCTGGGGCTGTGCAATCAGTTTTGTTGTTGTGATAATTTGTGTGATTTTTGAGAGCTAATACTGTTGCTCTTGCTGCAGCTTAAACAGTGATTCTGTTGATCTTACATCATTATACTTGTGCACCGTTGAATGATTGACAATGGCAGGCAATGGCCTGCCGTCTTTAGGTCGTGTGAAGCTTACTGATTTAATAGCCTCCGACGGGCTTCCATCTGATTCTTATAAAATATCCATAACAACTTTGTCGCAGTCATTAGCGCAGTACTCTGCTGCAATCATTCAACTACCAACACTTGATGGCGCTCTTTTAAGATCTGGGTTAGAATCTGCACGCCTCTACTTCCACCAAAGAGCATCATACCCTCCTGCTGAGATGATTCATACAAACTCTCGTGAATGGTGCAAGACCTCGGGTTACTATGCAGATCCTCAGTTGTGGCAAGAAACATTTGATTATAGACCAGGTCTTACTCCAACAGAGCCTTCTAACACTATCGAATTTCCTCCAGCTGGTTTGCCTGATTTGTTTTCATTACTTGGGAAGGCAGCAAGAGATATATTGGATGCTATCTGCTACCCTTTAAACTTACGAAGTTCAGCATTCACCGGAATACTAGATAATGTGCCCCTTAAAGTTCGCGAAATTTCCTCTTCAGTCTTGTCTGTTTGCTGTCACTCTAGGCCATCATTTCAAGGAGCACAACATCATAGTCTAACACAAGAGGATGGGCATTTAGTTATGTTTTCTGACCCTGAGCAACAGGCTGACAAAAGCTTGATAACTATTGTTAAGGCAGATAGACCAGGGTTACATATACGGGATTTTCATGGGCGTTGGATGCTTGTGGATGTGGATCTTGGCCCTCAAGAAGCAATTATCTACCCTGGGCTTGCATTGTACCAAGCAACTGCGGGTTATATGAGCCCTGCATTTCATCGAGTAGAAATGGGTAACCTTCAGGGTCACATGTATGGACGGTGTTCTCTTGCTTTTAAGCTTATGCCGAAATCGATGGCAAGTCTCAACTGTTCAGAGATGAGTGCAGCTGGTCATGGAGTTGAAGCTCAGTTCCAGCTTCCCATTGCAGTGGACGACTTCATGCAGAGATCACACTCCACTGACCAGATTTTTACTAGGCACAGTTTTCCAAGCTATAATTTCCCAGCAACTCAAGAAGGTAGGCTTACATCCGAATGTTGTTTTGCACTGTATTACTTAGTCCAAAGTACAGTTGGTGGCTAGACTGTAAAATATGCATCTTAGACCTCTCTATGATGTAATTTGAGCAGGCTTCCAATATCTACTTTTTCTTTGCATCTTAGTCCAAAGCACAATATATCTACATAATTAAGGGATAAACATGTCTATGGCAAGCTTGTCTTTCTTCGTATAATTTATCATTAAAAGGTGTTGAAATTGTTTTGTGGTTTTTTTATTTGGCAATTCTCTTTCGTTGAGATAAGAGTACTTCTTAGTGAGAAGTCTTTATTAACAGGTCCTTGGATCGATGAAATGCTGGTACAGGATCTCTGAAGCCCTTGTTTAAGAGGAAGAAAAATAACAGTACAAGATGCAAACCTTTGCCCCCTTCCAAGAGGTTGCGGCTGGAAGCACAAAGAGTCCTCAAGGAACGGGTTCAGGACATTGCTGACAAAAAGGGTATCAAGCTCAGGTTCTGCAATCTCAAGGAGTGTGAAGGTCACATACAAGCATTGGACAGCCCATGCGGAAGCATAAGAATGGAGATTGGGTGGCCACCAGGAGTTCCATTTGTTCATCCCCATGATCTTCCCAATAAGGCAAAGCGTGGTTTCCTTGAAGCATATGAACCTGGTTGGTCGGCATCTCAAGATCTAGAGTAAGTCATTTTGAAATTCGGCAAACTAGTTAACAATTTATTGGAATCTTTCATCTTCCCTAGTCTCTACAAATGTAACTAATTTTCCAAAGAGTTACCAAATGCCAATGAAACTTGCAAAGCTCATTTTATGACCTTGGTTAGGAGTTAGTATCTTCAACTTGTTAAAACGTTGGGGAAAACATTATAGAGAGGCATCCATGGGCTTTAGAATTACTGCTCTTTTACATAGCGCCCTTAGCGATTTTGACAATATGTGAACTGTGTCTTGGATCCATCCCACCTATATTCTGATTTTAGTGTATTTACAACTTTTGCTTATAGTTTCGATACTTTAATACTTTTCTGTGAGCAGAGTAAACTTGAAAAATACTTATCAAAGGTTTATATACGCAATTACGCACTAAACCTGAGAAGTGTATGCCAGACGAAAATCAAGGGCCTAATAAAAACATCATGGAATATACATCGAGATAATGGTTATCCCCTTTAAAGCTAGACCAGCAATGACTTTGCTAATCCACAATCTGTATACTTTACTATGTGGCTATGTGCAGAATGTTTAATTTGGGGAACCGAAATTGCCACACCCTATTTTACATCATCCACGTTTTCATTCATGTTATTTTACATAAACAGTTAGTTGAAAAAAAACAGGGGTATATAGGTCAAATTAAATACTACAACGTGGATGATGTAAAATAGGGTGTTACAATTTCAGTTCCCTTAATTTATTGACTATCTATAAGTAAAACATCCTATTTACAATTTTACTTATTGTAGATTTCTGCTACTAATACAAAAACCATATATTTGTTTTTACAGGAACCAGTCTCCTTGAATTCTATTATCTTTCCATCCTTGTTCTTCCTGGGACCTGACAAATTCAGCTAGTAGTCTGATCTCCTCGCCCTGCAGTCTTGCCTGAAGTTTACGATCCTGTAGGCATCAATCCTGACCAAAGTCCCTGCACGAATGCCTTGAAATGGGGATCTTCAGCCAAGGTTTGATTTAATTGTAAATTTGAAATTTAAGAGAAAGCTACTGGCATCCTTCCCTTGCAATTTCATGGTATAGTTTGTGATCTGTTTCAATTTCATGGTATTGGGATGTGAAGTATGTGTTTCTTTTGTCTTACTAGATCTTCTAAAAATAGTGTTGTATGACTTGTATCTAGGTTGGAGAGAATTAGTGAATAAATGAACAGATTTTGTCAGTTTGATTGGATTTAACTCGGGCTGAATAATTTACCATTGTTCATCTAAAAGCATTCCCAATGGTTGCTTTTAGCAACTTTTAAATCACCTAAGAAAATGTGTTCCAATGAAAATTTTTAGCACGGTTTTAGATGTAAAAACTTTTAACAAGACAGTAAATTTGCTAACTAGTTAATAATTCTCTTTCTTCTATTACAGTCGATCCGTTGACTATTTTGCCCTAAATTTTGACTGTTATTTTTCTCTCACAATCAAGTCTGTGCGTAGCGTGGACACTAATGCTAGTACAGTATGGAGTATGTTGCATGGAACAAAACTACATGATATATGATATGACTGGCATGCTACTGATATGATACTAGTATCATTTACGCAGGTGCATGTAGAAACGTTACATTGTTCTACACGTATAATTCTTTGTTAAATCAATGCACCAAATACTTGATTGTTTACACAAATGGTCATCATCGACACTATCTGATAGATTAATCTTCAAAGGTTAGAGTAAAAAGCATGTTGCAGTTGAATATATCTTTTAAGTCTGAGTAAAAAGTATGTAGTCTAGGAGTGTCAATGGATAGTCATATTCAACTACTGTATTCAGTATTCCAAAAACCAAATAACATATTTGTATTAGTGCATCTACGTCGACGATATCTGATTCATTGTATGTAATAAATATATTAGTATATACGTCTACCGTTTATTTGTAATGAGTTAATTAAATTGCCTTTTAATCTCTAAAAACATCGAATAGATTCATTGTACACCTCAACAATGGTTCAGAAATCGCGTTGTCAAACTATTTGCTTCCTTATGAGTTTTCGGGATTTCTGAGCCTTTATTTGACTGTTCAATGTATCTATCGATGTTTTAAGAGATTTGAACATTTGCTTCCTAACTAGGACTTCGTCGTTTGAATCATTTGATACAACTTCAGAAACAAACACATCATAAATCGACTTTCCTGAGTAAATCATTTCCTGTATATGCTGACATACCTAGGTAAGTTCGATTTCATGTATATGCTGAAATACCATTCACCATTACTCATACACAAGTAACAACATATCAGTTTGATCAGGCATATCCAATGTGACCATATGAGGGTATTTCATAGCGATTGGATCAATTAGATCATAAATTAGATCAAAGTAATGGTATATTTAGATCATGGCAAACACTTTCATTTGTAAAATCCGAAATGTTGATAGGAAAACTGAAATTTAATCATAGCAACAAAATCCATGCCAATAAAAGATAAACATGTCTAATAAGAAAAGACTCAAAACCAGTACTAGCTTCCCCACACTCTACTAATTAAAACATTCTAGTATCAATACTTATTGGTTTTTGTTTTGGACAACAGAACTAGTGCTTCTGCTGCATCTAGTTTTTGAAGTAGCTCACCTTGCTTGCTGAGTTTCTTATTCCCAATCTTTCTTTTTCTGAGATAACAAGCATTGCATAGAGTCTGTCAAAAAGGTAAACTGATCAGAATCAAAAAAGATGATCTAAATCAATCAGAAAAATGGAAGAACCAAAAAAAAAATTTAATTAAACAGATATACAAATAATAAGAAATGATATTTGGTACCTTTGGACCTGCAGGTCCACTTCTCCACAATGAAGTCTTGGTGGTTCTGCAGTCAGAGCAAACTCTTGCCAACTTCCTTGAGACCTCTATCACCTGATCAGCATCACTTCCAATATCAATCACCTCATTTTGTTTCTGATTCTCTTTAAAATCATCAAGATCACCTTCACCATCAGAATCCAGCAATGGTTCAAGGTTGAGGTCGATATCAGACATCTTTTAGGAAGTGATACAAAAATTTGAGAGAGGGTGTATGTGGAGGTCTAGCATTTGTTTATATATATAGTATTATTTTGGGCAAGTAATTAAGGAGGGTCAGATGGGTCAAAATGTGTATAGCAAATTATAGAGTACGTTTTTGCTACAATGGCCCTGCTTGGTGACCATGCAAAATTTTGCTTAAAAATTAGCCTAATTTAATATTATCGAAAC
>JABWDY010000791.1:0-10506 GCA_013358455.1 Thalictrum thalictroides | reverse complement strand
AAATCAAAATCATGCCATTATTTTCACTCGTGGAGAGGCACTTCAGACCATAGACATGAATCAGGTATCAATCATATTTTAATTAAAAGATAGGATCTGTATATGTTATTCAGTCTAATTTTGTATAATTTATTTTCAGGATAATTACATCGAAGAAGCTTTCAAAATGAGGAATCTCTTGGAGGAGCTTCTGAAATCACGTCGTGGTGATCGGAAACCCACCATTTTGGGTGTCCGGGAGCATATCTTTACTGGAAGGCTAGTTTTAATATAAGTGCAACATCAATTATCTTTGGTCATTTTATATTTGCATTAGTAATCCTTTTGTTTTCTTTCAAAACAGCGTTTCATCGCTCGGTTGGTTCAAGTCCAATCAGGAGACCAGTTTTGCAACTATCGGTCAGCGAATATTAGCCAGTCTACTTAGGTAAACTCTTTTCCAATAGAAATAAGGAAACTGCCGCAGTCACCTTTAAGGGAGACTGCCTCATGAGGCAGTGACACGTGTATTTTGGGTAATGGGCTAAAGAACTAGCCGGTTTTATTTTAATTTTTTTGGTCTCTAGTTTTTCTCTCTCCTACCGGCTGAAATGGTCACCAAGTATGCATAGTACACTTGCCATAACCTCATGAGGCAGTCACCTTTAAGGGTGACTGTAGCAGTGTCGCTAGCACTACTCATGAAACGAATTCATTTCGCTATGTAGCTTTTAAAATATTATCGATACTAAAAAATGAGTTTGAGAAGTTTATTAAATGTCGTTATATACATGGTATAATACCAAAAAGTTACTTTTCCAAAAGATGTAAAGAATTCATATCGCTATGTAGCTTTTAAATTTTATCGATACTAAAAAATGAGTTTGATAAGTTTATTAAATAGCGAATTACGATTGCCCACTTTTTTAAATTGTCATTTTGCGATTGCCCACCCTTTTGAACAAAATTGGAGATTGCCCACTGTTTTTGCATTTCTGGTGGTCAAACCATCGTTGACCCAGTCAATTTTCTAATATGCCCCAATTGTCCTTGTCTTCCCCAAATCTATCTATAGAAGTCTTGGGGGTCCAACTCAAAACCAATTGGCGATTTTCTTTGAGAATTTTCAGGTTGAGTAGCTCGTCTCTGGCGAGAACTCTCAAAATCACGAACTCCAAATCAAGTTGAGTAACTCGTCTCTGGCAAGAACTCTCAAAATCAAGTTGAGTAACTCTTGGCGAGAACTCCAAAATCAAAAACCGCAAATCAAATTGAGTAGCTCGTCTCTGTCGAGAACTCTCAAAATCAGAAACCGCAAATCAAATTGAGTAACTCGTCTCTGGCGAGAAAACTCCAAATTCAAAATCAATGTGAGAAACTCGTTCTCCAAATCAAACAAAGTTAAGAAAATCGTTTCTGGCGATATCCTCAAATCCAATAAAGAATCTTGTTCTCCAAAATAAAAAATCAAGTGAAGAATCTCGTCTCTGGCGAAATTTCTCCAGCTAATTATAAACTGTCAGACCTAAATCTAATAGCCATCACCACCAGCGTTTCTACCATAACTGTAACAACTTCCATATCTTCCACCAACACTTTTATCAAATCACAAGAAAGCATCAAAACGGCTACATTGTATTTCTTTATTTTTTTGATTGGTGGGAGTGTTGATGTGGAGAAACTTGATGATTGAATTGAACGTCTAAAAACATATTTTACTCTTTATGTCTATTCGTCGAAAAAGAAGATTATTTTTGCGACTTTGAAGCTTTCAAGTCATGCATTAACTTGGTGGAAATCCTGTCGTAAGTATTGTGATGATAATGAAGCAGTGTCATGGAGAAAGTTCAAGGAGTTGTTGAAGAAGCAGTTTTATCCATTAGGTTTTCTGGAAGAACGATGGCAGAAGTGGTACAACTTACGCCAGAGATTCAATCAATCCGTTCAGGAATATACAATCGAATTCCAGAATCAAGCAATGGTTTTGGATATTCCTCTTAAGGAATACTCGATATACATGAAATACGTGGCAGGTTTGAGTGAGTATATTCGAAAGGAGTTGAAGTTGTTTACAGTAAAATCTATTCTAAATGTTGTTGTGAAAGCTATTGCCATTAAAAGCAAGTTGAAGAACAATAACAGAGAAAGAGATGAAAAGCAATCTGGTGGTAAGTCTAATGGTTCCAAACATGATGATGCTAAAATAAGGGTAAATGTGAGTGTGATGGGAAAGAAGAGTTGATTTGCAGTCACTGTGAAGCAACAAGACATGCAATAGACAAATGTTGGGAGAAGTATCCGCATCTCAAACCAAAAGGGTTCATGAAAACGGAGGAGAAAAAGACTGCAGCGTTAGCCACACAAGGTCTAAAGAAAGTACCAGGGATGACAGAGCCTAACCTCAAGCTCAACATGATGGCAGGGAATCATACATAGGTAGAAGAAGATGACCCCAGAGGACAACTCTTTGTTGTTAAGTTGCAGGCGAAGACTAGTGTGGTGGATGCTCATGCTATTGAAGATCCAGGTAGTCAGAAAAATTTGATAGACCGTGAAGCATCTTAAGCTTTATCCGTTAGGTTGGATTCAGAAAGAAACTAGCTTGAGTGTGAAGAACCAGTGCACGTTCAAGTTTGCTCTTCATGAGTCTTACATCAATGAGGTGACATGTGACATGGTTCCATTGGAT
Organism: Thalictrum thalictroides; assembly: GCA_013358455.1. Classification (NCBI taxonomy): domain Eukaryota; kingdom Viridiplantae; phylum Streptophyta; class Magnoliopsida; order Ranunculales; family Ranunculaceae; genus Thalictrum; species Thalictrum thalictroides. Next base: position 7,838 of record JABWDY010000791.1, on the reverse strand, counting down.
GTCTGTCAGGTTATTATAGGATATCCCTACTTGTGGGATAGTTGTGCTCTTTTTAATAGAAGGGCTCGGAAGTATACATTCACTAAGGATGAAGAACAGTTTTGTTATTCGAGCGATCCCCCTCCAAAAGGAATTGAGTAAGTAACAGCAACACATGCTAAAAGGTTAGTAAATGCTTGTGGGAAGTTTGTCTTGATGACATGTCCTTGGGTTGATCGAGAGGAGACATTCAAAGACATATTGAAGCGCAAGGTGACTAAGACACGAAGTGGGAAACCGACAGTGTTTTGCATTGGTCGTGTTGGTCAAGTTCCAAGCAAAGCTCAACGGTTCAAGAAAAACCAGGGAGCTCTCGAGTTCCCTATAGCTCTGGTTCAAGAAAAACTAGAGAGCTCTCGAGCTCTCGGTTCAACGGGAGTTTAACTTCCTAAAGGGAGGGGGCATGATATGGGTGTATGCTATTAGGAACATAACAGTCCTTATAGCACAAGGAAGGGGAAAACCTTAAAACAGTTTCCTTGTTCTACAAGTAATAAAAATTCAGGAAAAATGAAGTATTTTTCCTTGGAGTTGTCCAAAGCCTATAAATAGAGATGTTTTGGCATAAACCAAAAACATAGAGAAACTATTAAGGTTTAGTGTGTTTAGATAAGAGAGGCAGCTAGGGCTTAGTTTGTCTAGAGAATATTGTGAGGCAGAGATCATTGTAATCTTCATAATACTTTATAAAAAGATAGTTTTCTTCGAAATCTGATGTTTTGTCTTCATCTTTTTACTGTTATTGCTTAATTCCACATTCAATAGTATTTTGTTTAGTTAATTTGTATCAAAGGGTTACACAACAGCGGAGGAAAACAACAGCACCAATAGCAGCACAGGAATTAGGATTAGGGTTTGTGATGTACTATTATCAGCGGAAGCAAACAATAATAAGAACACCAATTAAATAAATAATTTGGACACCCAAAAACTAGGGTTCTTCATAAAAAAACGGATTTAATGTTTAAAAACCATAACAAATCTCCAATCTAATCTACTCTATAGGGTTTGCAATCCCCTATTTATAATAGCCAAAACCTAATCTTACCCAAACTAAAAAAGCTAAGTAAATAAGAACTTAAACAAAATAGATACTAGGTAATTAGTAAATCCTAATATGAATAGGATTCAAAATAGAAATCCATATAGGAATTAACTCATGTGCTCTGCACATGTTCATAACCCAAACTAGAAAAGCAAAGTAAATAAGAACTTAAACAAAATAGATACTAGGTAATTAGTAAATCCTAATATGAATAGGATTCAAAATAGAAATCCATATAGGAATTAACTCATGTGCTCTGCACATGTTCATAACCCAAACTAGAAAAGCAAAGTAAATAAGAACTTAAACAAAATAGATACTAGGTAATTAGTAAATCCTAATATGAATAGGATTCAAAATAGAAATCCATATAGGAATTAACTCATGTGCTCTGCACATGTTCATAACCCAAACTAGAAAAGCAAAGTAAATAAGAACTTAAACAAAATAGATACTAGGTAATTAGTAAATCCTAATATGAATAGGATTCAAAATAGAAATCCATATAGGAATTAACTCATGTGCTCTGCACATGTTCATAACCCAAACTAGAAAAGCAAAGTAAATAAGAACTTAAACAAAATAGATACTAGGTAATTAGTAAATCCTAATATGAATAGGATTCAAAATAGAAATCCATGTAGGAATTAACTCATGTGCTTTGCACATGTTCATAACTAGGCGCCCTCGCATCAGTTTGTTTGGAGCACAGGAATTAGGGTTAAGGTTTGTGAATGGTGGTTGGATTAGGGTTTGGTCATTTTAGCGTTGATACCGAGTAGAATAATAGTATAATAGGTTGTGATATCTTAGTTCTCATTGTGAGACTAAAACTTATATTTATAAAGAACATAGTTAAAATAAGTAGACTCTAGTCCCATGCTGACCTTTTCCCATAAACTTCCATTGTTTATTATTAATTTTCCCGAGAATTTGAATCTATAATTTGGTATACTATATCGTTCTGTTGAGCATTCACACGACCACACTATGGCCCTCCTGTCAACCTCTAGAGTCTTGCCTGCTCCAAAAGTCCAAACATGGATTTGGGCTAAGATTAGGTCTACAAAAGTCCAACTGATTATCACACTAATCAGCCCATCAAATAAAGCCGGCTCTATCATTGTGGTTATGTGCCAGTGGTTCCAAGAGGACTCAAGCAACTTCTCACCAACTTTGTCCATGCATACAAAAGATAGTTGAAACTGCATATCCCAACGTATTACTACATACAAAAGATAGTTGAAACCAGGGGTTTCGACCCAAGTTCTTGAAGTCTAAAACTGTCATCCCCCAACATGTGAACCATCAACATGCAGAGGTTGTATCCATAGTCCATACAGGTAGCAATAAAATGTGTGAGAAAGGGAATTTCCATTATGAATCACCATCTAGGGTATTATGCAGCTCACCTTGTTGAGTCTGCCATGACTGCTTATATCACAAGTAGTTAATAGTCAAATTTTAGTTTCTACTTTCTTAATTGAGAGGTACTTCTCAAGGACGTTTCTGTTTTTATTTTTGATAAAAGGTTTTGGCTTAGCATTAAACTACAAATTAAAACAATATTAGTTTCATCAAGAGCCCACACAAATGATTTGTTGCCTTACGAATTCATTGCATTATTTTTCTGATCTTTTTTTACTTTATCTTACAGAGTTCGATTCCATTATGGCCATCCTGATGTCTTTGACCGAATCTTTCACCTAACAAGGGGAGGCATTAGCAAAGCTTCAAAAATAATTAATTTAAGCGAAGATATTTTTTCAGGTAAATGAAGGTATGTTTAAACCATTCAAGATTACCATGATCTATCAGATGGTTAATGGTGGAAACTCTTCAGGGTTCAATTCAACTCTACGAGGGGGATTTGTAACTCATCATGAATATATTCAAGTGGGAAAGGGATGTGATGTGGGAATGAATCAGATTTCACAATTTGAGGTGAAGTTAGCAAATGGAAATGGAGAGCAGACTCTTAGCCGTGATGTTTATCGATTGGGTCGCCTCTTTGACTTTTATAGAATGCTATCATTCTACTTTACCACAGTTGGTTTCTACTTCAGTAGCATGGTACGCACAAAATCTCCTAATTTGTCATTACATATTGTTAGCAGTCAAGCTACTTTTATCTGGTGATTGAAATATTAGTTTCAGGAATGCTTTTTAGAGTTAAGTTTGCCAGTAGGCTTAAGGTTCTACTGTTCATGCATTTTAGAAACATTCCAAATATCTTACAAGTTTGCTCCCTTTTTTTTATTTCTTTCTTGCTAAAAAGGTAAATGATCAGATTTTTCTGAAATTAATTTCCTGGTAAATGTTTGAAGATAGAGCTGGATTTAGGAAGACATTTATAGAGACCAAGCTGATGAATAAAAAAATACACTTACAAATTTTTGTCCAAAATTCTGAAATTATAATTCTGGCCATGAAATTTTTTACCAGTATATAAAACTGGCCGAATCAAACAGACCCTAAAGTAAATGGTGCGGAAATCTACAAGACAAAATCAGGAAACTACAAAGACGAACTACATGAAAGTAAATTACAACTTAATTCAAGAACCCAAGATGACTGTCAGCCAAATGAATAAAATAGGACTTGATAGGATGCCATGTCCTGTATACGAAGGTTTGTTTATCTTTTTTGAACAAAATGTTGTTTTTGACAACAAAGTTATCAGATTTTGACAATGTTGACAACCACCAACTATTTATGGCAATGTTAAGAACATCAACTATTCCGACACCGGAAGTACACCCTGGCTGGCTGAATATCCACGTAATCCTACTTGTAATTTCACATGCTTCACACGTGACATGAAGCTAACCATTCTCTTCTATAGTTTTCTTCTTCCCCAATTCAATCCCCAAATCAATTTTAAAAACCCTAATTGAAGAATCAATAATGTCTTTTGAATCAATTACTTCGAAATCAACTTGCTTTTGTGGAGCTATTTTACCAATCATGACTTCGTAAACTATCGACACAATGACAAACAAACAGAAAGCTTTTTTTTATAAAAGAAAACCCTAATTAAGAATCACAAATTACATATCAATCAGTAGCAACAAGATTAAACTTCTCTCTTATTGATTTCCTAACAAAAAACATCTTCTTTTTTTTATAAAAAAAAAACCTAAAAATAATGGTAAAATTGACTTACTTTTTTTTCTCTTTCAATTTCTTCAATCTTATTTACTTCTTTTGCTTAACCATCTCTTTCAGTGATTCATCTTCATCTAAGCGATTCTCTAGTGGGTGGGGCCTTCGTCTTCCTTTACTTTGATTTTGTGTTTACAGAGCTGTCAAAGAAAAACACGCACACACTCTCTCTCTCCTCTCTAAATCCAACAGGTTAAACACTATAATAAAAATACACACCTCAACAACTGCCAAGTTATCAGTTAATTGCCACATCAGCATTAGTTAACTGCCACTTCATTAGTCAAGTTCCCAGTGTGGACTTCCTGTGTCGGAATAGTTGATGTTGTTAACATTGTCATACTTACACTTCGTAATTGTCATAAATAGTTGGTAGTTGTCAACATTGTTAAAATCCGGTAACTTTGTTGTCTAAAACAACATTTTGTTCATCCTTTTTAGGTGAAATCTCAAATACAGAAACTGAGATTATGGTAATGCCAATTACATAGCTAACCCCTGCATAGACCATAGAAGAAAAGTACGATGAAGACAATGAAGCATATAGTTCTGATTCAGCATGATTGAATAAATATGGTTGCATGATAGTTTCAGAGCCTTATGTATTCACTGTGTTTCAGGTTACTGTGCTTACTGTCTACGTATTCCTATATGGGCGTCTATATTTGATTCTGAGCGGTCTTGAGAGAGCGGTTCTTGAAGATCCAAGCATTCACCAAAGCAAGGCTCTTGAAGCAGCTTTGGCTACCCAGTCAATTTTTCAGCTAGGCCTGTTACTGGTGCTTCCCATGGTGATGGAAATCGGACTAGAAAGAGGATTTCGTACTGCCTTGGGAGACTTCATAATCATGCAGCTCCAACTGGCCTCTGTATTCTTTACCTTTCAACTTGGCACGAAAGCACATTATTTTGGGAGGACAATACTGCACGGAGGTGCAAAATACCGAGCCACAGGCAGGGGATTTGTTGTTTTTCATGCAAAATTTGCTGACAATTATAGGTTTTACTCAAGGAGTCATTTTGTCAAGGGATTGGAACTCATGGTACTATTGATCGTATACCAAGTCTATGGGAGCGCTTACCGCAGTTCAAATCTATATTTATTTGTCACATTCTCTATGTGGTTCTTGGGTGCTTCCTGGTTATTCGCCCCATTTATTTTCAACCCCTCTGGTTTTGAGTGGCAAAAGACTGTGGATGACTGGACTGAGTGGAGAAGGTGGATGGGTAACCGTGGTGGTATAGGTATCCAACCCGATAGAAGTTGGGAGTCCTGGTGGGATTCAGAACAGGAACACCTCATATATACAGATATCAGGGGACGTGTACTTGAAATACTCCTGGCATGTCGTTTCTTGATATATCAATATGGCATTGTATACCATCTTCACATCGCTCACCGTAACAAAACTTTACGGGTATATACCCTTTCATAGAAGATGATTAATCTTATGCACTGTATTATTTGGACCATCTCACATTTTACTCCCTTTTTTCAGGTTTATGGACTTTCTTGGCTTGTTCTGGCAACTGTGCTACTGGTTCTAAAGGTACTGACTTGAAAAACATGAGTTAATGTTAAAAGGATATTCCATTCTTTATACGGACTTGATGTCAAACACCATACTGGCTCGATGAGTCAGACACATCATAATACACTTTAGGGTTTGTGAGTCACTGAAATCAGGATGTCAGCCACAAAGACACTTGATGTTACATTGCTTTTGGGAAATTTTTCGTTAGAGTTTGGCTTTGTCTATATGTTCTTAACAATAAGAATAGAATATAAGCTTTTATCCTCAATCTTGTATATGTCGTTCCACTGGGATGACCCTTATTTGCTTACAAGTCACAACCATTTTCCTTCATTTGTTTCAGATGGTTTCGATTGGCAGACGAAGATTTGGTACCAACTTCCAGCTCATGTTTAGAATCTTCAAAGGACTTTTATTTTTAGGCTTCGTATCTGCCATGACCGTCCTATTTTTAGTTTGTGGTCTCACAATTTCTGACGTGTTTGCCAGCGCACTTTGCTTCTTGCCCACTGGGTGGGCCTTTGTTCTCGTAAGTGATAGTTTTTATTATATTAATTTTAAAATTAGTACATGAAATAGTTCAAGATAGCAAATGCTATTGCAGGTTCCAAATTACTGACCCAGCAATCCTCTATATTTGATAATACTAAAAAGGGCACTTTTTGTTAATATGTTCAACAATGCAAAGGATTATGTATGCTCCATGTTGTTGAGTCTATGAAATATTAATACTCTGCTTGATTCATCTTTACCCTCTATGCCTTGAATAAACATACTATCATTCTGACATGGTTTTATTTAATTTTTTCCTAGATTGGACAAGCATGCAAGCCCTTGTTGAAGTATATAGGATTCTGGTACTCCATCAAAGAATTAGCATGGGCATATGAGTATGTGATGGGGATCCTAATCATCAGCCCTATAGTCATATTATCATTGTTTCCCTTTGTCTCGGAATTCCAGACCCGTCTGCTCTTTAACCAAGCATTTAGTAGAGGTCTACAGATCTCAATGATTCTTGCTGCGAAAAAAGAGAAGGCATCATAAATTTTCATGTACTACGTTTTTCATTCCTTTGTAGATTCGCATTCTTTGACAGTGTATTTATATTGTCCCAATTTTTTAATAATCAATTATCAACCTTACTGTCTGATTTCATATTACATTCATGGAGTATTTAATTCCTAACTTACATCTATGATTTTGAACTTTTGATAGGTAGTCTTCTACTAAAAAATTATCTTTTTTTTTTTTTGATAAGGTGGTTTCACAGTCTTCGCCTTTGTGCATGCTGACCAAAGTGTAAAAGTTTCAATCAATTAATAAAATTCGTTATCAATGTTCTTTTGCTGGGAAATATAGGTGTGACTGTGTAAGTATGACTTTTAGCTCACTCCATATCCGAACCCCTTGTCTCCGAAGATCTTCTGGCAAAAGAGCCGAAATCAGCTTAAGTATAATTGGCAGTTAATGAAACTATTACTCAGGTGCTGTTTGTTTTTTTTAAAATCTAGTAGCTAGTAGCTTATAAGCTATCAGATCATCTAAAATACCGTTTGTTTTTTAGATTTTCTAGTAGAAAATCGCTGATTAGAGGCGGTTACTATAAGCTTGATTCTTGCGCTTATAGCTAGTAGAAATATCTGATAGGATACAAAATGACGCCCAATACCCTTCTTAATAATTAAAATTACTTCTCCAACCCAAATTAAAACAAAACATACGTGGGTAGGAGTTTTTATTTTTGTGGTCTTTTATTCTTTCTCTTCCCAAATTCTTTTTTATCTCCATTGGTTTCTTTTTTTTAAGGTTTCTTCTTTCTCTATCAATTCTTGAAGATTGTGTACTTCTTGTGTTCTTTTTTATCAGGTTAGTTAATTTTTTTTTATTGATATGAAACATTCAGGTTAATACATATCGCAGGAGAACGTTTTTTTTTATTTTCATCTTGTTTTTTTTATATATATAATTTTCTGTTCAGATCATTGAATGGATTATATGACTCATACAGTAGGGTTTATAATTTGAATAAGCAATGAACTCAAAACCCAGCC
>JABWDY010000790.1:293-14923 GCA_013358455.1 Thalictrum thalictroides | reverse complement strand
TGAACCTGTGCAGGGCGCCCTGCCTAGTGTGCTTGGGTCGCTAGGTGGTCGCATCATTCATATCCTTGCGACCCTAGGTAGTCGCATCCTTTGCATGGCATCCCGCCTAGCGCTCTTGGTCGCTAGGTAGTCGCATCCTATGCCAGGCAGCCTATGGGATGATCTAGGGACCAGTAGCTCCCAAAGTTAATTCAACCTGTGTTATGGCCATGTCATACTCCACGTGTCAGTGGAATAGGTCACCAACTCAACTGTTTCACTAACATCCAGTTTTCCATCTTCTCGCAGTTACAACTTACAAATCACAACAAAACCAATCGATCACATTCCTTTCTCTCTCTCTCTCTCTCTCTCTTCGAAATCTCTTCTTTCTTTCTGATCAACAATTATCAAATGCAATCTTCGTTAACATTCTCATCTTAATCTATCGATAATAAGATCGGAAGAAGAAGAAAACTAATAAACAGAAATGGCATCTGCAGCGAAATCATCTCGATCGAGAGCAACGAATTCATCGGGAGAACTTTTTCTTTCTGGAGAACAAGAAAATCACCATCTCAGTACTGGTGGTGTTGGTGGTGGACGTGGTGGTGGTGGTGCTGCTGCACCTGCTCAGCTGTCGGAAAAGCTTAAAGTCTTCAAAACCACGCATTTCGATCCTCATGCCTTTGTTACTTCGAAATGTCAAACTATGAGTGAAAAGGTTTTAACTCAATCTCTATTCAAGTTTTTATTATTACAAATTTACGTTTTTTTCGTGTAAATGTTTATTGATCCTCAATGTGTTTGATTAATTTTCAGACTGAGTTTGACATGATTTTGTTGGATCACCCATACAGTTGTGTTATTTACAAGATTATGAGTAGAATGTATGTTTAGGAGTAAATTGTACTTTTGTTTTACCTTATTGTATTTTAAGCAAGAAACATTTATGTGATGGATTGACATGATTATTTATTCATAATTTTTAGTTTCATTTATTGACAGGAAATAAGGCATTTGTGTTCGTATCTTCTAGATTTAAAGAAGGGTTCTGCTGAGGAATTGCGTATAAGTGTTTACGCTAACTATGCAGCTTTCATACGGTGAGTGTGCCGAACACAGTTTTTATAATTCCCAACATCCATTCCAGACTGTTTGCATCTTTAATCTCTATGAACAAATCAACTTTTTTGAAATTGAAGAATGGCCTTTGAAGGATATGATACTGGAAGTATTGGACATCCAGTTCCATGAACAAGTGGAGGAAGGTTATGTTTGATAAACAAACAAGACTTATATGGACTTAAAAGTAGAACAGAACCATATATGGAAAAGAGTTATGATAAACTTTAATGAATTAGAGATTGACAACAGCTCCTATAAACCTCAGATAGGCCTGATTGTCTGAAGCGCATGTAATGTTCAGAGTACTAGGAATCTGCATTCTATCAAATGAATGGAAATTTTTTATATCAAGACAATAAGATAAACTTAACTGTTTTTATTTTAACGAGTCCCTCTCTGTTCTTCTAAACTGCTTGCTTGTAACTTTGCAGGTGATAAATGCATGTTATTCTTCTTTATTTTTATTTTTTGTGACAGGTCATTAATTTACACTAATTAGTTGCATGACTGAGTTTGCATTTCTCTTTAAAGATTTTCATTTATTTCACAATCTTTTTTGCTGCAAGTGATGATGGATGTATTATCATCTTATAACTGAGAATGTTATCTCATTGTTTCTTAGATTGTTATACTTGACACATGTAAAAATATGACAAGTATTTACTTGCAGCACGTCGAAGGAGATTTCAGATCTGGAAGGAGAGCTCCTTTCTATAAGAAATCTCATGTCTACTCAAGCAGCTTTAGTTCATACTTTAGCTGAAGGAGCGCGTGTTGATTCTTTGGATGCGGGCGATGAAGATTCATCAGACCAGGACATTTCCAGTTTTGAAGACAGAGAACCTTCTAAAATTGAGAGGTGGTCTGAAGAATTTCCTGATGTCCTTGAAGTTCTATTGGCTGAGAGGAAATTTGACGAAGCTTTAACTGTCCTCGATGAAGGAGAAGATAGAGCTGAAGAGGCAGAAGCAAGAAAAACACTGAGTGCTGCTGCCCTCTCATCTTTACGTACTACTATCACTGAAAATAGACAAAAATTAGCGGATCAGCTTGCTGAAACTGCTTGTCAACCCTCTACTCGTGGTCCTGAGCTCCGTTCAGCAATTTTAGCTTTAAAAAATTTAGGCGATGGTCCTCGTGCGCATTCATTGCTTCTTAACTCTCACTACCAGAGGTTGCAGAGTAATATGCGCAGTCTCCGTCCTTCAAGCACTTCATATGGGGGAGCATATACTGCTACCCTCTCACAACTAGTATTCTCTACCATTGCCCAGACAGCAGATGATTCTTTGGCTGTCTTTGGTGAGGAGCCTGCGTACGCATCAGAGCTTGTAACTTGGTCAATTAAGCAGACAGAATTATTTGCACTTCTTGTGAAGAGACATGCATTATCCTCATCAGCAGCTGCTGGAGGCCTAAGAGCTGCAGCTGAGTGCGTTCAGATAGCCTTGGGCCACTGTTCTTTATTAGAAAATCGCGGGTTGGCTCTCAGCCCTGTCCTATTGAAACTGTTTAGGCCATGTGTTGAACAGGCACTAGATGCCAACTTAAAAAGAATTGAAGAGAGCAGTGCCTCACTAGCTGCTGCAGATGATTGGGTGCTCACCTATCCTCCTGTGAGTACACGTTCATCTGGGAGATCCGCACCTACTTCTCTCGGCGGTGTGATTGTCTCCCAGCCTAAACTCTCCAGCAGTGCTCACCGATTTAATACAATGGTTCAGGTGATTAACTGATATGTTTTGCAAGTAATACCTTGGAACATGAAAGGTTTCAATCATTATTCATTTAACCTTTGATGATTATTGTGTTTTGCTTTCCTTAATTTGGTTCTAGTTTCTTAAAAGGTATTAAGTGCAACTGTTGTTATTCATGATTTTATAACTACTGTTGTGATAAGAATATTAAGTTAAATGGTAAAAATAACTGGTTTACAGTTTTTGATCAAACTGAATATCACTCTACTATCTCCTCTGTGCCATCGCACCTTTTCATTTTGTAAGATGCTTATGTGCAGTATTTCTGTAGGAATTTTTTGAGGATGTGGGACCCCTTCTAACCATGCAACTTGGTGGTACCACACTGAATGGTTTATTACAAGTTTTCACCTCATATGTCAACTTGCTGATTAGTGCATTGCCGGGATCAATGGAGGATGAAGGGAACTCTGGTAACAAAATTGTTCGGATGGCTGAGACTGAAGCACAACAGATAGCTTTGTTGGCAAATGCATCTTTATTAGCAGATGAGCTGCTCCCACGATCAGCCATGAAGCTTGGCTCATCGTACCAAGTTGGTAAAAAAGATGATTCCAGCAGAAGAGCTTCCGATAAACAGAACCGTCTTCCAGAACAAAGGGAATGGAAGAGGAGGCTTCAACGTGCAGTTGATAGGTTACGAGATAGTTTCTGTAGACAGCATGCCCTTGATCTCATTTTCACTGAAGAAGGTGACACACTTCTGACTGCAGAAATGTACATCAGGATGGATGGAAATGTAGAAGAGCCCGAATTGTTTCCTTCTCCAATATTTCAGGTATTTATTAATCCAATAAAATCTTATGTATTTATGATATAGGATTGGTCCTTACATGCCATGTTGTAGTCCATCCACGACCCTAGTCAGAACAAATTTTAATGCGTTCTGTTTCATGTGGTATTGCTATTTGACAGCGCAATCTTCTATTTTATCGTGGTAAATTTCACGATCATTTATATTTCTTAAAAGCTCTGACCGAAGCAAAGTACAAATATTTACAATTTGCACACGATATGATTTGTATTTCTATAATCAATTCTATATCTGTCAGGATCTCTTTATGAAACTGCATAGGATGTCAAGCATTACGGCAGATATGTTCGTAGGAAGGGAAAGGGTTGCAACTATTCTCTTAATGAGACTTACAGAGACTGTGATAATGTGGCTCTCAAATGATCATACCTTTTGGGAGGAAATTGAAGAGGGCCCAACTCCTTTGGGTCCCTTTGGCCTTCAACAGGTATATGTCACAATTTGTGTACTCCTATCCAATATGATACTACTTTCTGATAATGTAAGAATTAGCTTTTTATGCTGATTTGGTTGTTGTGCAGTTTTACTTAGACATGGAGTTTGTGATTCTTTTTTCCTCGCAAGGACGATACTTATCTCGAAATCTGCACCAAGTAATAAAAAATATCATAGCTAGAGCTATAGATGCGGTTGCTGCAACAGGAATGGATCCCTATAGGTATGTACAGAAATGAAAAAGCTCATAACATTTCTTGCTTCACTCTGCATTGTAAAGATTGAGACTACTTTTTCTAGTGCAGATGCTCAATAGCTTTCCATTTGCATTTTTTTTTCTTCTTTTTGTCAAAGCTATCTTTCCATATGCTTCAAAGTTATCTTTCCATATGCATTATCCTCATCCTCCAGTCTTGAAGTTGATTACAATATGATAGTGTGATTTTTTTTTGGCAGTGCATTGCCAGAAGATGACTGGTTCGCTGAAGTGTCACAAATAGCGATCAAGATGCTGTCCAATTCCAGCAAAGCCAGCATGGATCGAGATGTTACAAGCCCAACGGCATCTATATCAGGAAAATCTGTATCATCAGTTATGTCTCACGGGAGTTCCTAGTTCTTATTTTTGTAGGCCCTCAAAGTAAGAGAGAATTCGCCAGGAGCTTTCAGTAATCACTTCCAATACATATCGATCCCAGAGACAGCGGTATACTGATCTTGAGTAAAATGTAAGCATTTCAGTCATGTAAAAGCATAGGTCTGGACATATATATGTGCACCATTTCTCAACGTACACCATATATGCACAGTATACTTGCCTACAGACCTCTCTCTCTCTCTCTCTCTCTCAACACAAGGACAGTAACTCTCTCTCTCTCAACACAAGGACAGTAATTGAACTCCAGGTCCAGGCAGTCTCAAGCCATCACCTCATTTTTTGCAGCATATTTAAATCCGATCATAGGCCATATCTGTAACCATTTTTACTGATATCTGGTTTTCTTTCAATTTTGTAACATCATTCTTTGAACTCAATTGGTTAATAGAATTGAATTTATTTGGCAAATTGAGGCTTTTGTGGTGACTTTCAAGTTGCCATGATTTCACTTTTGAAAATGTAGAACTCAATATCAAAATGCATCTGCTATAGTCCAAAGAGATATGTCATCTGATTTGTTTGATTACAACTGAACGGAGGACACAGTTACACTGGAGTCTGGTTCTTATGGTTGGTCCTATAATTTTGCAATAGAGGAAGGCTGTCCAGTGAGCGGCGCCTGGATGTGACAATTGAGGTGGCAAGCGAAATGGGTGGTATGTGATCTTTGCTACCATACCGTCTGCCCGTCTCCCATGTCATCATTTGTGGCATGGGATAAGAAAAAAAGTAGCTTCTAGTTCAATTATGGAGTTTTCTTGCTTTAGTAGACACTTGAATACTGCTGTGGTTCCAAGTAGCTGTTGCAGGGTCACTTGGTGGGAGGCTGATTTGGCAGGCCCAAATAGGTAAAAGAAATTGTGATTGAATGTACCAGAAGGATTTTTGTTTTTCAGTCAACATTTTTATCTGCTCAAAATATATCAAGTTAAGATGGTACTTGGTGATACATGGGATTATCAGCTTTGTAAAGTGGACACCTGAGGGCAAAGGTTAGAAGTCTTGTGTTCGACCTAATTTCTTTCTTTATCACTGTGTATGTTTATAGACTCGTTGATCATACATTTTACTTTTTTGCAGTTGCAAGTTAGGATATATAGTAAGCAGGGATGTAAACTCAACAAGTCTGTATATGTATTTGTTTCAACTTTTAAGTAGACCCAGTATTTGGTTGACTAGTGGGGGCTTTTATGTTTCCCACTCACAGGTAAACTGGTTAAATTAACTCCTGCTTTTAAGGAGATGTTTAGAATAGCAGAGCAGTGCAGTGCAGTGCTTTTATCAATTTGCATTGGTATGTATCAATGTGTGGTCCAAAAAATATTGAACTATGTTTCACTTTAAAGAACAAAGACTACTACGAAATAAGAATGCATGTATTCTTCTTTCTATTCCAAAACAAAACAGAGATTTTCTACAAGTCAGATTATTGATACTTGGAAATGGAGCCAAAGAAGAGTAGGACTGTGGATAAATATAAGGAAGCATATCCATAGCAGACCAGCTCATGGCATACAAAGGTATGTGATCATTGTTTTTGATTGCTAGTGATAATGCAAACAAGTGTTCTGTTTTAAATACTATGTGCTTTGTGTATCTTCATAATCAGCATGAGTGCACGACAGGGATGAAGAGTTGTTCACTTGCTTGTAACTTTAAGGAGACGTTATAGACTTTTGCATTGCTGAACCAAGTAAAAGAGCTTACTCAAGCCATTTGTTTCCATCAATTTACATTATAACTAGCCTGGTACTGGTAGAGCATCATTTATAGATAGGCTTTTCTGTTTTCCACAAGGTAATCTGTGAAAGGGGAAAAAAAAAAAGAGAATATCAATTAGCATCTTTGACCATCTTTTTTTTAGCTATTCCTTCATCTGGTTTCTCTGTATATTCCCTCAACAACTCAACCCATTCATTCCTTCTGGTGCTTCAGCTCTGATATTGAAGTCTCTTAATTTTCTATAGTGTAAACAATGATGAAGAGAAAGCTCTCATGGATTCCTGTTACGTTCATCATCTTCTTATTAGTTGGAGAAATGAAGACAAGAGCAAGTGAAGGATGCCACCCACAAGACCTGATGGGTCTAAATGCTTTCAAAGCTCAAATTCATGTTGACACATCTGGTCGACTGCAGAAGTGGATTGGTTATGGTTGCTGCAAGTGGGAAGGCGTGTCTTGCAGCAACTTGACCAGCAGGGTTACTGAACTTCAACTTCCAGGCTTGATTTCCACAAGTGATTTCATCCTCCAAACAACGATGGAGGGCAAATTATCGCCTTCAATAACGCTTCTCACCTCACTTGAAGTCCTAGACCTTGGTGGTCTCATGAGTCTTGCTGGAACTATCCCAGCATCAATTGGTTTTCGCCTGGCAGAGCTCCGGAAACTCTACCTATATGGCAACAACCTCAGTGGTACAATACCAGAAAGCATTGGTAAGCTCTCAAAACTCGAAGAACTCCATTTGCATGAGAATCATCTGTCAGGCTATCTTCCATGGAGCCTTGGGGAACTCCTAAATCTTAACAGACTACTGATGCATACGAATCAGTTTTCTGGTCCAATTCCTGGTTCTTTAATGAACTTAACGAATTTAGTTACTCTGGACCTTCATGAAAATTCACTTACTGGGCATATACCAGAAAAGATCGGTTCGTTGCAAACTTTAGAAATGTTAGATCTTTCGAATAACCATTTGAGTGGCAAACTGCCAGTGTCATTGGCAAGCTTGACTTCCATTTCAGTTATGTACTTAGATACGAACTTCCTAGAGGGTGAGATCAATTTCCCATCAAGCTATGGCAAAATGCCATCACTCGGGTTCCTCAGGCTCAATGATAATCATTTAAGTGGAAGAATACCTCTTGCATTTGGAAACCTGGTTACCCTCCAAAGAGTATCACTTGCGAACAACAAGCTCGAAGGAGCAATCCCTACCACAATAGGAAACATGTTGTCTGTAACTGAAATGTACCTCAGTGGAAATCAGCTATCTGGTCAGATACCAAAGTCGATTGGTCTTCTCTCTAGACTACTCTTTCTAAGTATTTCCAACAATCTAATTGAAGGAGCATTACCTTCTGAAATGTCCTCCCTTGGGAATCTTCAAACACTCGATGTGTCCTTTAATCGATTAAATTTGTCCACCATTCCCAAATGGCTGGGAGAAATGCCTTCCCTTTCCCGATTTTTCCTGGCAGGGTGTGGTATCAATGGATCAATTCCAGAATTCTTGCAAACTACTCCCAGTCCAATACTTGAACTAGACTTGTCAGAAAACCATCTGACTGGTAGTATACCATCGTGGCTTGGTAGTTTGAACCAGCTCTACTCATTAAACCTCTCCAGGAATTCGCTTGTTTCAAACATACCAGACACTATCACAAACTTGCAGGACTTGGGTGTGCTCGATCTTCATGCAAACCAGTTATCCGGACCTATCAACCACGTATTTAAGATCAAAAGCTGGTTCCAAGATGGATCATTGACATACATTGATCTTTCTGACAACAAATTCTCTGGTGGAATTGACGACATTGGCAAAGGTGCACAAGCTAAGGTTCAGTACCTCAATTTATCGCATAATTACTTGACAGGTAAATTACCAGTTTCGATAGGAAGTTTGAACTCAATGGGAAGTTTAGATTTGAGTTACAATGGACTAGGTTTCAACCTGCCAGAATCATTTGCCAATGCAATCTTCTTACAAAGGCTAAAGTTGCAGAGAAACAGATTTATAGGGGAGATACCAGATGAGTTTTTGAAGTTGAGAAAACTGAGAGAGTTGAATTTGTCAGATAATCTTTTGGTGGGAGAAATACCATTTGGTAAACCTTTGAGTGATTTTCCCATAAGCTCTTATTATGGAAATAAAGGCTTGTGTGGAAAGCCCCTTCCACCTTGTAAGGCTTGAAATTTAAATGACTACACTCACAAGTTACATGCAATAAACAATTATTGAGACATGAAACTGTGAATTATGTATATCAAAACTGCACCCTATGTGATTCAGTTCTTAGCATCATAATGCCCACTACAAACAAATATCCATTGATATTCCATATATCCAACAAACAAATATTTCATTTATCAAAATTGAGCAACCTTTCAAATGATTTTCTGAATTGCTGGAGGATAGAACGCTCCATTTGCAATGGATCATACAGTATCTGGTCTTTCAATACTGTCTTATCTGAATCATTGTAATGATGCGATGCATGGCCCTTCTGATAAACTTTGTCTCTACTTTCAGGAGGTAGGGCATCTCATATCAATAAGGATATAGTATAACAAAGATGTTTCATCAATGTGCCATAATGTGGTGGGGGCATATCACACATTTCTTTACTTAAGAAACGGATGGTGAGTGCCTGAGTTGTGATTAAAATTGAAAGGAAATTGCCCAACTTTAATACATATTCATGTAACCCAGGCCAGGATGCATCAATAACTATTACTCACGGTCTGCAGATTCAAACGTGGAACTAGAATGCACTTGAAAGGGTAGAGCGGACAAGCATATTCAACTACAACATGAATTCTTTGCTGATACACTAGTCCCTCCCTCACTCTGACATTCTTCAGAAGACATACAACACTCTCAAATCAGGTGAAACTAATACTCTGGCAAGTAAAAGATGACAACTCAGAAAAGAAGCACGGAACTTGATTTTGATTTTTCATGTTTTGTTTGTTGTTACATATACATTTTAATTTCCTCTTTGGCTTCTCCAGTATATGTATCCTTCACCATGTATATATGACTGGGTGATCATGATCATCTCTTATATCAAAATGGAGATTTATAAGAAACATTCAAGAATTGTAGGCTACATACAAGCTGCTTCCAAGATGGGATTATTATTAAATGAAATGTGTGCATCATCTGAGCAGTCACAGCGTATCTTGACTAATGGCGAGTTGATGATAATTCTTGTAATCAACCCCATTTAACCGAATACAACACAAGATCTGCTCTGGAAGCTCCTCTGCTTTGTTTCCCTGTTCCACAGTGACAATATAACATAATGGTGTGAGTTGTGTATGTCAAAGAAGCCAGAATAAATCTGTCATTATCCACTAAGACCAGTTACCTGAATTGTCAAGCCAACATCTAAGATGCAAAGCTTAAGTCTGTCATGGAAGACCTCAAAACCTTTCCTAGATATATACCCAAATCTGTGCATATCAATATCAATCTCGAGATAATTTTCTCCCTGCATGAAAAGAAAAAAAAACTATCAGACTTTTCTGGGAAAGTATAATAATAGACAAAATGTCATACACTTCTAGCATTTTAAAATTTTAATAAGTCAAATAGATAGTAATGCTAATTACATATTTATATACTTCTCCTTAGCGACGACATGTATCCTTGACTACCTCAAGCTCGCTGCTGAATTGTTTGACTACTTTGTATTTTTGTAATATTATTCGTGTACTCTCAATACTATAGACAAGAGTGGAACCTATATTACTCTTCTCAGTCTTCTTAATTAGGAAAAATTGCTAAAAAATAAAGCATAAAAGGACTGTTTTTATACAAGTGACAAAAGGGGACAGTTCTCATATAATTGACAATTCCCATGTAAGTGAAAAAATACTCACTTCTTATACAAGAGACAGTTAATTTTCTTTCCACTGTTTTAGTTATACTTATACGACATGAGTAAGAGTGTGGAAGGACTTGATATGAGAACGTGTGACCAACTACATATAGCTTACTCATTGCAAATTAACAAGGGTGCCTTATATCCATGGGAACTGGTATTTATGAAAATGATATTGGGCCAACTATGAATCTGAAGGAATAGAAGTAGTTGATAAATTTAGGCCACTGTTAAGGTTAAAAAGGAACATACCAAGTAAAATTGATGTTGAGGACGTGAAAGAACAGGCTTCTCATTGTACGCATGCATAAGCTTCCTTTCGGGTGCACTCAAACCTAGGTCCTCGACATTTGCCACACGACCTAGGATTTTTAATCTGTCTCGAACAGGAAGAATTGTATCTACAGGAAAACCCTTGACCTTTTCTACTTCATCATCAATAATTCTCTGCTCCAGCAAGTGAAATAAACATAAATATTAGAAATTATACCCACAAAATATAGGTGCAAGTGCTCAACCACACGTGATGAGAAATTCAAAAAAAAAAAGGCAAGTGTAAAGACAAAACATGCATGTTTACTTTTAAATCATTCAAATATTTACACTAGTAAAATTGTAAAAAAAACTTGACAGCACATCCACCAATAGTCATATACAAACACGACCATCAGAGAAATATCATTGCAGACAACATAAATCTTATTTCGACTTAGTAAGCAGGAGTAAGAATGTAAAATTACAATGGCTCCATCATACTCTGAGATTTTCCTGGAAATGAGGTGCAAGTTCTTTAGAGTAGTTTTCAGAAAGCCTGAAGTACAAAACAAAATTCATCCCTTCACCATCAAATTCATTCTGAAAGAATGTGGCAGGATATAAAGGAACCTGCAGAAATAAAAGCATGTTAGTATGCGTCTTGCTTAAGGAAATGATGCTGATAAAAGAAAAGGCGATCTTTATAAAAAAAACAGAAAAGATGATAAGCTGCCAATAGTCATCAAGTTGAGGCCTGTAACTAAGGCTAAACATAAAACTGAATTCCTAAAAGACAAAATGCTAAAAATGGAGTCATGTAGCGACCTGAAATATATAAGAAGAAGATGATTTTTAAATCTTTTAGGAGTTGGTTTTAAATAACATCGGTTTTTTTGCATTTAAGTGCATTGTTCAGACAAGCTATAAACGTGAAATGAATGAAGCATCTTCCAGCATATAAAGTGAATAATTTCCTTATAAATTGATCAAATTTGTAAAAACAGATGCATGATTGTGATTGCATCTCCAGAACTACATCTCTCTTACACATTTAGGAAAGATAATGCCCAAACATGAAATTAAACACCAAGGGAAAATCAACATGGTGAGAGAAAGATAAAGAGTAATACCTGTACGTTTACAACAAGGATAGGTGGCAACTTCCCGATTGCGTTTGACACTGGAAGCTCCACAAACCGAGCTATATGATCAATTTTTCGTGGAGATAGAAACACATCCACCCCGAATGGATAGTACGCAGCATAGTTTGCAGAAGGCTCCTTCTTTTTATCCCTGACATTAGAATAACAAACAGTACTGATTTAGTATACACTTTTTAACTTCATATGAAAATTTAAGACTTCAACTGGAAGATTAACATGCTGTGCGACCAAACATTCAGGTTACCAGTTACCGAAATTTTTAAGTTATACCATATGAGACACACATTAGTTAATAATTTTCTTGCCTTAAATAATTCTCTCCACGCACTTTGAAACTACTTGGATCAATAGGCGACCAGCAATCGAACATTTTCTTGTCCAAAGGACAAAAAGGAACTTGGGAACCTGCTATAGGTCTTTGCAGAACCATCTTTGTAGAAGCTGTTAAGAGAAAAGAGAATAGGATAAGCCAATAGTACTCGATTAAATTCCTAAAAGCTGAGCATGCTTAACACAGTACATAGTACACATCAATGATAACAAATATCACATGTTGCCAATTATCATCAATTTTTCTTATGGCTATTATATCCACATTTTTGTCTCTGGATAAGTATCCCTATGAGCATCACACAGGAAATCAATATCTCCCTGAGATATACATCCAGTTTAATTATTACCTAAATCATATGATGTACTTCCTTCTGTATGATGAAACATTATAGCTGTCATATTCTTTATCCTAACAGTCCAGGACAAAATTATTGGTATTCAACTTAATACTTCTGCAAGAAATATAATATAACTTCTCAAGCATTATGACATGTAGCACCAGTATGATGCAAAAGTAGATTTGCTATGGGCATAACCTTGGAATCAATGTTGACTTATCATAAGAGATTCAGTATAAATATGGCATCACTCACATAATGAGGAATTAGCATGTCCTTCTCTCCATTTGAAAGAAAGTCTCAAAGCTGCCTTTTTTCTTGTGCTTGGAGGACCAGGACTTAGAGCTCTTCTTTTCTCAAGAGATGGAACAGTAGAGGCAAGACAAGGCAAGCAGTTATTAGGAAGAATGCCACAATTTTCTAGTACTCCACCCTCCCTTTCAATGGTTTCATCCACTGAGTTGCTAGATACTTCATCAATTGCTACAGGGGGCTTAGCTTCATTAGATGAACCATCAGATTTTGAGTGTAAATCAGCATCACTTGAATGGAAGACCTTAGTGTTTGAAGATTTAGCACCCTCACCGATGGAATTGCGTGCTGAGTTTCCTGTTGGGAGTTGCACCGCATTGCGTCTTTGTTCAGTAGAAGGGACATATGAAACATTGTCATTATTGTCTCCGTGGTTGGAATCTCTCATTGATGATATACTAGATACTGATGCACCATCAAGGCCATTAAGAGACACAGCATCTGTAGAAAAGGGAATTTATGTACAACATAGGCAAAGTCAGTCATCCACAATGATCCCATGTTTAATTGCTTCACTAATACCAACAAACTTCATATTCTATGAAGTTCATGACATGATCATTCCAATGTAGCAGAAAGAGGAGAAATGAATTTCAAGATTAAACAGAACAGTTATATGTACCATGTCTTGATTAAGGAAAGTAAATTTCAAAGAATCCACAACTTATATTTAAAAATTAAATGGAGCGTGTGTAGTTCTGTAAATTATTGAATATTTCCTTTGTAGAAAACAAGTAGAATAATATACCTACTTTCATGTTAGAAATTTCAAATTGGACATGAACTGCCTCAGTGCCTTCATAATTTTTGTGTCAATGTGTACCCAACAGACCAATTAGTTGGCAGTTGGCCAAATAGTTACTCACATAGTCTAAGACCTTGCTACTTACCATCTGGGACACTTTGAAAATCATCCTCAATATCAGACTCAAATATTGCAACAGAATCGAACCATGCCTCGTCTGTACTTCCTGGAAATCCAAAAATGACAGAAACCACATAAACAGCCTAGATAGAAAATGATATAGGGAAACACAAACTAGTTGCTCGAGATTCATATGACTCGCAAAGCACCTTAAATAGAAAACAAAAGAAAAGAAAAAAACAGGTATTTTGTAAATGAGAATTGTTCATCAATGCAACAGCCAGTTTTCAACCACTCAAGTTCAGAAACAATTTTGATTTTCTAGAAGTCAATTATTTACAAAGAACACTGCAGGTATCATGTTAAATAGCAGATCCGTGAATGTGTCATCTAGTAGTAAGAAGATGTTGATAGTATAACGAATTATGAAAAAACGTATGGTCGCACAAGCTGATCTCAACTGCTTAAAGACAGTTTAAACACTTCATCAGCAACTTGTGGGTACAAATGACAAACATTTAGATGCCACTCCTCACTTTTAAACTGCCCTCACTGATCTCAACTCTTCCTTTGTTTTTGCTTACTTCAATCATTCCATCAGCGAAAAAGGAACAAGATGATGTCTTTAAACAAATAATCATCCGAACAACGAATTCAGACATCATTTAACAGTTTCTTCTATGTTGAAACTCACATGACATACATCCAAGGGGGTAACAAACCAACAACAGAGAACCCATCCAGATGTATATTGCGCATCATCCGTCACAATTTATTAAGCAAATGCACCAAAATTAAAAATCAATTACTGAAAAATATCGCAAAATTAGTGAAATCTAACAAAAGATTCTTGTTTTTTCAATTGCCAATTCACAGTAATTAGTCACTTGACTTAATTGAAGATCCAGAAGTCACCAAATTATTTTTTCAGCTAGTAATTCATTTCAATTCACATAAATTAACTACTTATATCACCAGAAA